>JAJOOO010027227.1:0-11113 GCA_029582685.1 Solanum piurae
TTTCATTTTAATTATGATTTAGCTTCCGCATCAGTTTATTATCTTTAGTATGCTCATGATCATGCCAGCAGGGTTAGCTTGGGATCACTTGTGGTCCTAGGTCCCGTGTCCGCGTCTCGGGGGTAGTCTCGGGGCGTGACAACACTACCCCTAAAGGTATTTCAGCTTTGGCCACACAACTATCATAGCTCCACACAACATTAGGATGACACGTGCAAGAACATCTAGCCTCAAGTAATGACTCTTATATCGCAACAAACTCATGCACAACTTTTGGATCCATAGATATATCAGTTATCAGACCTCATTAAACATGTGCCCTAACCACAAATGAACACCCTGATTTACTCACGCATAACATCTTTATACAAACGCTGGGTGCGGGAAACAATTCCGCTCACTCTCGAAAGAATTCACATGCCACAACCAACGAACCATAGGCTTGCCCTTAGTGTACTGCCTCACTACATTAGAGAATATAGAAGTTCAAGATCAATTAGGTCTTTTAAGGGTTGTAATGCAGGCTAGGGGACCGGTAGGGACTATTTTTCAGATATACAAAGTGATTGCGTTCCCAAGCGCTTTAATGTACAACAACCATCATTTTGGATCTTCTTTCAATAACCTCCTCCTTAAGTTCCTTTTCTTGGAACTATTGGCCCTTTGTTGCAAAACATTTACCTTCACCTTTCCACACCATGCTTTAATGTACAACTTCATTCACCAAGGTTTATTCCTTAATTGACTTACATAAAAATAACTATTTGATTTTTATTTATTTTTTTATTTTTCAATTATATATGAGCCAAACTGTTGCTGGGGGTTTTCCTCTAAACTTGCATCCTTCATTCTTGTTTACACAAAGCGCTAAGGATCTTTTGGATCAAATTTATAGGCCAGAGAAGGAATGGGTAGTAGCTTCAAAAGAGGCTACCAAAGAATAAGTTCAAGGCTCGAAGGGGTTAACTAAGGATATACATCAAGGTGGGTACAGGAAGGCACAATCAGGGCTATCAAAGAATTGCCTATATCATTTCCCAAATTCCTTATCCTCTTTTTTTTTCGCTATGCAGACACACCGGGCAAGTTCTGGACCTCAATTAATAGCAAGGAATGCACACATCTTACACACTTGGCACACATTCAACTAAGAACTGATCACTATATACTACTTCCCAGTCACTGACACCAATCACACGCCAATTAGAGTCACATAAAAGAGCCTACATGTCTCAACACACAAAGTCATCCAATGTTTTCACTTTCAATAATCATTAAAAACACAGTGGTGCAGCCTTAGCCAAAAGCCAACACTACAGACCCAAATGACGAAAACTGCCCTTAAGACGGTCGTCATCCATCTATCATAGGGCGGCTTGACTCAACTATGACAACTGACTTACGGTTCAAAGGGACTGTCCTTGGCTAAAGAACAGAAAACAACTACCAAGGAACCCCAAAACAAAATAGCAAACACCCACAAAAACTATTTACACAAACATAGTCCTCACCCCACACTTACAATCCAACACTGTCCACAGTGTGACAGAATTTAAACAGAAAACAAGGTAAGGCGGGTGGACTTCCCTGATCATTCATCCATGTCGGCATCACCGCCGGCGCCTTCAATAGCCAAAAGGTCACCCTCCTCTACTTCTGAATCGGATTCACTATTCGACATGGTTCGCCTCTTATCCTCATCGGTTAGGACATCATCCCATACGGGTTCGATAAATGCACGTCCAAGTCCCAGTAACGCCTCAGCCTGTTCATTCAGGGGGTACTTCATTGCAACCTCATCCAATTGCTCCTGCGTTGAAGCTCTGCATCTATTGCTATGACGCAGCATCTCCAATCCAAACATGCGCGCCATAATCATCTCATCCCTCTGGTTGCGCTCTGCTGTGGTGAGGGTGGGCCCATGCATATTCTCTGGCCCCTTTGTCTTTGTGACATCGAGGGGTGTGGTGAACAGAGGCGCCATGTAGTCCACACGCTCCTCTGGAACTTCAGCTCTCCTGCACAAAGTGGTAATTAGTCCCCCAAATGCATACCTTCGACCTCGATGCACTCTAGCCTTGCGCATGGCCGATTTTAGCACTGTTCCTACATTGATGGGTAGGTCCTTCATTAGAACATAAACCAAGCATACTCGATCTCGTGTCACCTCGGTAAAATGCAGCCCTGGTATCAGACAGTTCATGACATTTTTTAACCATACCCGAGCTTTCCGATTCATGTGAGCATAAGGATATGACTGGTGATAACCACGATGCCCATGCCGAATCCATTTCGCAGTGGCCTGCGCCCCACACAAAGTATGTCGAATCTGTTTATATGGAGGGCTAATATTGATCCCTGTGAGGACATCAGAGGGAGCATCAGCGGTCCCCAATATTTGATTTATAGCTGAAGGTGTCAGAGGGACCTCCACGCCCCGCACGGTTACAAAGTGAGAACGGGCATCAAGCTTCCAATTTGCGTAGAATTCCCGCACCACACTAACATTGCACTCTGATGGATCTTGAAAGATGAAACCCAGGTGCAGCTCTAGCAGGCGACGCATAATGTGTGGGAACTCCCTCCCTAAGTTGACATCATCAAGTATCACGTCCGAGAAGTATTTGGCTTCCGTGTGCGATTTGTACCACTTCCTACCCTCCGATGTGACAGCCTTGGCCCCGTAGCGCTGAGTTTGTCCTCTTGGGACTGCAGGTGCCGGGGGAATGGTGGTACCTGTTCTCACTCTCTTACGGCTGCTAGATGTTACTACTTTGCCCGACCTTTGTGTGCTAGACATGGTCACCTGCAATCAGACAAAACTCCTATCAGTTAATGAAACTCAACACTGGAGGGCCACCCCACACCTGCTCTCGCTCACAATTACACCCACAACACGGTAATCAGGCTTCCCAACGACATTTTAAGTATGTGATTCACAAAATTTCTCTCAGCCCAAACATACACACCCAAACAACTCAGATTCTACTCAAGAATTCGAACCAATACACTTCCTGCTACTCCCATTACTCCCCTCATAACCTATGTTCTACTCGAGACTCCCCTAACTCCGATTTTCGAATTACACAGTCAACCAATTACATGCAAATAACTTCCACCACCATGACTAGTAGGAACTGAGCAGAAAACCACAAAGAATAACTATTTAAGCATACAAGACTAACTTAACCACCACCCACATTAATATTAGCCCTCACTTAAATAAATCATCCATAGAAGAAACAAATCAGCATAGGTTACATACCTGTCGTGTTTAGACCCACAAAAACTGAAAAACTTGGTGAGGAATTCCGACTTCGCGACACGGATTTGTTTTGAGGAAGAGTTACGGTTGAGGAAGAAAGGGGAATAAGAAGTGTAGGAGAGAAAATAGAGTTGAAGGGGCGGATTTGGGGATTAAAAAGGAATAGGGGTGGGTTTTAACCATTTTAGTAGGGTAAAACCCGACTTTTTGAAAGAAAATTCCTGAAAACTTACCAGGTTTGCGACGCGGAGATGTCGCGGACATGCCTTGTTGTTTCGTCGCTTTGCCTGGGGCCTCCATCACATGGAGAAAACAAGTCCGCGACGCGCTCTTGTCGCGGACTTCCCTGGTTTACACGCCCCATTTCCACGTGGGGGTTGTCCTCCTTCAGAAACAAGTTCGCGACGCGGAGCTGTCGCGGACTTCACTGTTTTCTCTCCCCAAAAATTGCTTGTTTTTGCTTTTTAAATTACAAATTACATCTTTTAAAATTATTGCACTAACCTGTAACTAACATTAAACTAACTAGCCTATTTAAATCAAATACAACGGGACTATCTTCTAAATTACAAAGTCTCGGGTTGCCTCCCGAGTAGCGCCTGATTTAACGTCGCGGCTCGACTCAGCTCCCCCTCATTCATTGCTCAACTCTAGGCTTTCTTCCCCTCGAACCACCTTTTGTCCGAAGTATTGCTTCACCCTTTGTCCATTCACAAGGAACGTGAATTGCTTTCGTTCATTCCACAACTCGACAGCTCCATGGTCAGTCATGCGTACCACCTCGAATGGTCCGCTCCATTTTGACTTCAACTTACCTGGAAACAACCTCAATCTAGAGTTAAACAATAATACCTTTTGCCCAAGCTCAAAAGTTCGAGACACAATATGCTTATCATGCCATCTTTTGGTTTTCTCCTTATAGAGCTTAGCATTTTGATAAGCATGGAGTCTGAATTCCTCCAATTCATGTAGCTGACCCATCCTTTTTCTGCCTTCTAGTTCCGGGTCCAGGTTCAATTTCTTCATTGCCCAGTAAGCCTGATGTTCTAATTCAACTGGAAGGTGACACGCTTTACCAAACACTAAGTGATAGGGAGAAGTCCCTATTGGTGTTTTATAAGCGGTCTTGTATGCCCATAATGCATCATCAAGCTTCATTGCCCAGTCTCTCCTTTGGGCATTCACTGTTTTCTGTAGAATCTGCTTCACTTCTCTGTTTAACACTTCTACATGGCCGCTAGTTTGAGGGTGGTATGTTGTAGCTACCTTGTGTCTGACTCCATATTTAGCTAAGATATTCTTCACCAATTGATTTATGAAGTGTGTCCCTCCGTCACTGATTATTGTTCTAGGAGTTCCAAACCGAGTAAAGATGTGCCTCTTTAGAAACTTCAACACTACTTTAGCATCGTTGGTCGGCAACGCCACTGCCTCAACCCATTTTGACACATAGTCCACAACCACAAATATGTACTGATTTCCATTCGAAGGAGGGAATGGCCCCATAAAGTCGATCCCCTAAACATCAAATATTTCGACCTCCAAGATATTATGTAAGGGCATCTCATGTCGTCTAGAAATAGACCCCATTCTCTGACATTGGTCACAACTTTTCACATAGCCTGCAGCATCTCTAAACAACGTAGGCCAGAAAAAACCTGATTGAAGCACCTTATGCGCCGTGCGCTCGCCTCCATGATGACCCCCGTATGCAGACGAGTGGCAACTATCCATCACTGGTCTCATTTCGGACTCAAGAACACACACCCTCATAATTTTGTCCGTCCCTTGCTTGAAGAGATAAGGCTCATCCCATATGTAGAATCGAGCATCATAAACGAGCCTTTTCTTGTGATGTGTGGTTGCACCTGGTGGAAACAATCCGCTAACCAAATAATTAACAATGTCAGCATACCATGGTAGTTCGTTCACATCCAGCGCCAATAGGTGCTCATCAGGGAATTCCTCCCTAATCTGACCTTGCTTCCCCACATGTGACGAATTCTCCAATCTTGACAAGTGGTCGGCAATCTGGTTTTCAGAACCTCTTCGGTCCTTGATTTTGATGTCAAACTTTTGCAGCAATAGAATCCACCTGACTAACCGTGGCTTTGCATCCTTCTTGTTGAACAAGTACCTGATAGCTGCATGGTCAGTATAAACAACAACTTTAGTACCTACCAGATAAGATCTAAACTTGTCAAAAGCATAAACCAAGGCGAGCATTTCTTTTTCAGTCACTGTGTAGATGGTTTGGGACACATCCAGTGTCTTGCTTGCATAATATATTGAATGAAACACCTTCTCTTTCCTTTGTCCCAACACGGCTCCCACAGCCATATCACTTGCATCACACATTAGTTCAAAAGAAAGCTCCCAATTTGGGGAAGTTAGGATTGGAGCTTCTATCAGCTTCTTCTTCAAAGCTTCAAAAGCTTGCATGCATTGTTCATTAAACACAAATTTCATCTCCTTCTCTAGGAGACTGCACATGGGCCTTGCAATCTTAGAGAAATCCTTAATGAATCTCCTGTAGAAACCAGCATGACCCAAAAAACTTCGCACCCCTTTTACAGAAATTGGGGGAGGTAGCTTTTCGATTACTTCAACTTTGGCACGATCGACTTCCTTCCCTCTCTTTGACACCTTATGGCCCAAGACAATCCCTTCCTTCACTAGGAAATGACATTTTTCCCAGTTTAAGACGAGATTAGTTTCCTCGCATCTAGCCAGCACCCTGTCTAAATTCTCCAAGCACCTGTCAAAAGACTCCCCAAATAATAAGAAGTCATCCATGAATATTTCCACAAAATCTTCCACCATATCATGGAAGATAGCCATCATGCATCTTTGGAAGGTGGCTGGAGCATTGCATAGCCCAAACGACATTCTCTTGAAAGCATATGTCCCATATGGGCAAGTGAATGTAGTTTTCTCCTGATCCTCTGGGGCAATCAAAATTTGGTTGTATCCTGAATAGCCATCCAGGAAACAATAATATTCTTGTCCGGCCAACCTGTCCAGCATTTGATCAATAAAAGGGACCGGGTAGTGATCCTTTCTGGTGGCGTCATTCAATTTTCTGTAGTTCATGCATATTCGCCATCCTGTCACTGTCCTAGTTGGAATCAACTCATTTCTTTCATTAGTGATCACTGTCATGCCTCCCTTTTTAGGCACACACTGAACTGGGCTGACCCACTTGCTATCCGAAATTGGATAGACAATACCCGCATCTAGCCACTTGATTACCTCCTTGCGCACCACATCTTTCATCACTGGGTTTAGCCGGCGCTGCGGTTGCACCATCGACTTGTGCCCCTCCTCCATGAATATCATGTGCATGCATAAAGTTGGGCTAATGCCATGTATGTCAGCCATCTGCCATCCTATCGCCCTTTTCCTCTTCCTCAATATTTTCAGAGATGCCTCAACCTGCAATTCGGACAAGGCAGAAGAAAGGATTACAGGTAAAGATTCATTAGCACCTAAGAATGCATACCTGAGATGAGAAGGGAGAGCCTTTAACTCCAACTTGTGTGCTGCCTCAATCGAAGGCTTCGGAGGTGATCCCAGGATTATATTTAAAGGCTCCACGAACTTGCGAAGCATACTCACATTCGGGACATTTAGGACGCTAGCCAACTCTTGGGCTACAACATCTCCCTCAATGTTTTGCCCAATCAGTACTTTCTCTAAAGGTTCTTGGGCTTCAACATATTTAGATGCCATCGCCTCATCAATGACTGTAATCGCAGACAACTCCTCATATATTGCAGGCAACTTCATTGCCTTGTATACATCAAATACCTCGACCTTGTCATGAGCCCTCATTGTGAGTCTACCGGCAGCCACATCAATTAATGCACCTCCGGTTGCTAGAAATGGGCGTCCCAAAATAAAGGGGACCGCTGGGTCAGGCTTAAAATCCAGAATGACAAAGTCCACGGGGAAAATCAGAGTTCCCACTTGAACCAAGATGTCTTCAATAACACCATCTGGCCTTGACACTGAACGGTCCGCTAACTGCAACATAATGGTTGTGGGCCTGGGTTTTCCTAGTCCCAATTTGAGAAACATAGAAGTAGGCATTAAATTGATACTTGCACCCAAATCGCACAAACCTCTTGCCTCAACACATTTGCCTATTTGTATCTGAACAGTGAAACTACCTGGATCTTTCAACTTAATTAGGAGCCTATTCTGGATCCTAGAACTGCACTCCTCCGTTAGTGCTACTATTGCATATTCAGCCAATCTGCTCTTGTTGGCTACCACATCTTTCACATATTTGGCATACTTAGGAATGCCCTGCAACACATCTATCAAAGGCAAGTTAACATGTACCTGTTTAAGCAATTCAATAAACTTACCAAAACATTTCTCCTCCTTTTGTTTCCTGAATTTTTGTGGGAAGGGAGGAGGTGGTTTTACTTTTGGTTCATCATTCACCTTTTGTTCACTTGATTTTGCTTCATCTACATGTGTTCCTTTTTATTCAGCTACTTTTTCCTTTGGCATCAACTACTCCAATGGACGACCACTCCGAGTGCTCACAATATTTACCTTCTTCGGGTTCGGATCGGTATTTCCCGGCAAACCCCCTTGTGGTCGGGAATTTTGAGCACTAGCAAACTGCCCAAACTGCTTCTCCAAGTTCTGAGTCGCCAATTGATTGTTTTGAACATCTGCTGCCAATTTAGCTTGATCCGCCATAATTTGTTTTAGCATGTCTTCCACACTCATATCACTTTGTTTGGCAGCCTGCTGATTACCATGATTCTGCTGATTTCCATGGCTTTGCGGATGGTACTGGTGTCCACTACTATGTGGTCTGTATTGGTTCTGTCCTTGATGTTGATTTTGATTGCCACCCCATGAAAAGTTTGGGTGGTTCTGCCAGGTTGGGTTGTAGGTGTTTCCATAGCCCTGGTGATTTCCTCTTCGTTGAGCATTACCTACAAAATGAATAGAGTCTGGGTTTGCTCCACATACCTCGGCTCTGTGATCTCCACCTCCACATACTTCACACCAAGCTTGTGGTTGTTGTACCACGTTAACTTGGGCTTGTTATTGTCCTAGTGACATGTTGCTGAAAAGAGTAGTCATCATATTCTGCATTGCCGTGATCTGTGCCGACAAAGCTGTCACTGCATCCATTTCCAACACTCCCGCAGTCTTCTGTACGACCGGTTTAGCTCCTCCACCATTCCACTCGGGGTTACCCTGTGAAATTCTGTTAAGTAATGTAAACAACTCAGCATATGTCTTCTCCAAAGCTTGTCCCCCTACAGCAGAATCAAGTAAAATTTTTGTGTTTGGTTCCAACCCTTCAATGAAAGTGTGGACCAACACTTCGTTAGCTTGATGGTGATGTGGACAGCTTAATAGCAGGGAGTTAAACCTGTCCCAAGCCTGGTACAAGTTTTCCCCTCTTTTCTGTCGGAAGCTTAATATGTCGCTTCTCAGCTTGGCTGTATTACCGGATGGAAAAAACTTTATCAAAAACTTTCGGGCAAGATCATCCCAAGTTGTTATGGAATTTGCGGGCTTATAGTTCAGCCATCTTTTTGCTTCCCCCAGCAGAGAAAAAAGGAATAATGTGAGCCTCACATAATCAGAGCTCACTCCCATTGGAGTGTATGTGTCACTGATCTCTAAGAAATTCTGGATATGCATTCGTGGGTCCTCATGAGATAGACCAGTGAACTGCCCGTTTGTGTGCAATAGTTGCACCATGTTCTGCTTCAATTCAAAAATCCCACTAGGTGCAGGTTTCTGAATACTTGAGGTAACATTGGTGGTTTATGGGATTGCCACATCCCTCACTTTCATTTCTGCCATTACTACCGGTGGGTCTTGATCCCTTTTTTTTTTAGAAGTTTCTGGATCACTAGCCACAAGAGGAACAGGATAAGTGAGTCTTCTTTGCCTTCTCCGGTAACGAACAAATCTCTCTGGTTCAGCTAAAGGCTCTACCAAGTCCTGGTTGTCTTCCAGTGAGCAAACCCGACACAACCTGTGAAATGAAGAGCCAAGATAAAGTTGTCAACACTTGTGCAAAAAATTTAGACCCAAAAAGATTATTTTATTTTTTTTATATATCTGCCGATTTTAAAGTCCCAGACAGCGGCGCCAAAAAAACTTGTTGGCTCCAGAAGCACACGCAAGTGCACGTGGGAACGCAAGTAGTACATCGACTCTTTCGAGCCGGATTATCGAGCCCAAGGGACTTCAAATCACAGACAATACTTTGTTGAGTTTAAAATGATTTTATTTATGTGACAAACAATTTTTAGAAGCTTGATTATAATTACTAAGTTAAACAATCTCACAAATTAAGTACTACAATCAAACGGTCTTAAACCAGAGAATTACACAATACGAAATAGTAATCTAGGGTTGCAGCTTCCTTGATTTCCGGCATACAATTCATTTATCCTAACATTCGATGTACTAACTTCCTTATAGGTTGGCAAGGTTCATTTTACGATCATGATCTCTCGACCTCTAATCGCCTACCATCATTGACAACCTAACTACATCGTTGAGCGGGGATAGGCATGAACCAATGGTGGAGAATTAAACTATCATCTTGCATATTAACCAAGTGCGGTATATAGACATAAAACTATCCTATATACGAAACACTTCTGATTTTCCACTAGAGTGAACACACCTCTCACATTCTTTGGTCTATCCTTCTATTCGTCTTCCGAGTGCAAGAGAAGACAACAAGTTTATTTTAATGTTGATCAGGCATTAAAATAGTTAAACAAGAATGTAAGCATAAATCACAAAACCCATCTCATGCTAGAAACACATATTAATATGCCATTAATCGTAGCTACAACCCTAGACTACGAGACTTTAGCTACTCATAATACAAAAAATCTTCAAGTAATAATTATGGATCATAAAAGAGTTTACCAAAATGAAGGAGTAGAAGAAAAGCCCTAGAAAGGGTTAGCCAAATCGCCCAAATCGATTCTCACTCGTCTTTCTAAAACTTGTCTTCTATATAATAAAACACTTAAACTATTTATAGTCTAAAATAAAACACGTGGCATATTTCTGGTGTCCAAGTCCGCGACGCGGACTTGTTCCCTCACTTATAGTTGCGCACAGGAGGAACCACTCCGTGACGCGCTCCCATCGCGCACTCCACTGTTAAGTGGAGTTTCTTTTCTGCACACACATCTCCACTCCGCGACACGGATCTGCTCCCCCGTAGTGTATTCTCCAGCTTCTGGGCCCTTTTTCTTCGCAACTTCGTCTTTTATTTTCCAACCTCTGACCAGGTGCCCTATTTTGGCTCGTTCTTCTTTGCATTTCACCCTGAAACATCAAATCATATTAGTTAGAAGACGCGACATCAAAAGACTCTCAAAACTTAATTCTAACTACTAAAAATTCTCTCAACTTAGCTATATATATGGGATAAATTGGTTATTAGGCGCATAAATACGCCCAAGATCAGTTCCTTCTACGTTTAGTAAGTCCAAGTTCCCAATATATATATGTTGTCTCATGAGATGGAAACCTTCTACGTTTAGCAAGTCCGGATTTCTGGTAGCAATCTCCTTGTTCCATAACTATGTTTGCCCACATAGGTATTAGCTAGTGGATCCACCTAGAAGCTATTATGATGGTTCTACCTTGGCAAGTAGAACACTCTTTTTTCGGTGTGGGAGTAGAACATAGGATTCCATGTAGCTCACATGGTCTATGTCGGTTAAGGTTATTATTCCCTAAATAATAAGATAATGAATGGAGGATGAACTACTCTATAACTTCTTGGTAAGTTTGCTAAGTAGGAGTGGGGGTATGGGACTTCACTAATACATT
>JAJOOO010027236.1:0-10232 GCA_029582685.1 Solanum piurae
CGAGAGTTCATGACCCATGGGGGACTCGCGAGGTCCATATACCGACACGGACGATCTCCACGTGTCTGTGCGGACGATCTCAACGCACTATCATAAATTAAACAATCCCCAGCACGGACGATCTCCACGTGCCCAACTTATAATTAAATTAATCACTCGCACGGACGATCTTCACGTGCCCAAATTATAATCATACTTGATCTCAACACGGACGATCTCCACGTGTTAGACCTTTACTCACAGTCAATCGCATGTCAATGCATGTGCACGATATGATATCAATAAAGGGGATATGCCTCTCAATCAAATATCAATATGATATGTAATCACCTCAGCTATCACAAGTATACGGGTTCAAATAAGAACACAATCACACATAATAAATCAAGTCAGTTAATCACATTGCCTTTTATTACCCTTTTTTCATCATTAGAATTAATCAATATGGACAATTCAACCCATCACCAAATCGCATTACCCCCAAACACATATTACAAGGATATACACGAATTACATACACTTAACAAGGGTTTAGAAATCTACTTGCCTTAATTAGTTGAACAATCACTCCGGGTCTCAAGTCTTCCCATCTCATTGAACTTCCAACTCAAGCAGTCTATTCAAATAAGTAACCACAATAAGATTCTAAATACTAACAACACTCATATTACTATGTGTTTTGTCTTGATCAAAAATTCTCCCAAGTTTATAATCAAGTTCCAAAAATCTTGATGTCAACTAACATTCCAATTATCATATTTTCCAAGTTTCAAGCCTAGGATTAAGTCATAATTTCTCTAAACACTACAACCCTAATAGGCTTCAAATAATATAATACACCTTATATTTAATTAGCCATCCCAATATGTCAAAACTTGAATTATAATGCAATAACTATAAAAAAAAAATAGCCAAAATAAAATCCAAGTTACGGACCCAGTAACTTCAACTATAGAAAAGTGCAAAAGACTAACTTTAATTTTTCAGAAAATCTTTCAATAACATACATCAATTTTCTACAAATTTTATAATGATAGGATTATAAAACTCATTTAAAAAGGAAAAGAGGAAACAGTACGCTAAAAGTATAACCCTAAAATCAATCTAATTCTCAAACATTTATATATATATATATATATATATATATATATGCAATTAATGCAGGCATGTGAAGGAGCAATTAATGCAACTATATGCAAATCTATAAATTTAACTTGAAATTGCCTTACAGGAGAGGAGCAGTTCGTTCTTCTGTGTTCACGCCGCATCCGCACAGGCTAATTTCCTTTCTTCTCTTTATTTTCTTTTCTACATTAATTATGTATTAAAAGTAATAGTTCCTACTAGACTATTTTAATATTTCAAACTTGACCCATTATTTTTAATAATAAACAAATTACCCGTAAATTAATTAACTATTCAAAATTATAAAAAAAAAGATCTTTCGGGTTCAGGTCATTACATAATATTATTCACTTTCTATTTGTTTTCAAGAAAAAAATATTGTAAGCATGAATTTCAAAACACATAATTAATTTTATTGTAATAGTTAATTGACATCTAATATTATTGATTCATTATATAGTTTATGATTAATTGATGTAAGTTAGAATTTATCATAGATGCTCCAATTTTACAGATACAATGTTTTTTTAATAATATTGCCGCAAAAAATTAGTTTTAGATTTTTTAAATTACTTTTTTCAAAATTTTCCAATTACACTTTTTTCTTTTTATTTCTCATATTTTTACACTAAAAAGGGAAGAAAAAATGAAATAAGAATAAGAAATTCAAATAATGACAATCAAAGAAGTCTAAAAAAAATCATATGTGAGAACATCTATACTCCTACATGATTTTTTTAAAAAAAAAATTAAGAATAAAAATTACAAAATATGTTTTTCTACTTCTCTTAGATGAACCCATATGTGAGTTACTTTGATAACAATAGCAATATATGTGAACTATTTTTATAACAATAGGTTGTCGTTTGGTTGGGAACAAGTTATTACCTAATACCTCCGATAAGTCATCACATCACTATAATAAAAATTTCCCCGATAAATAATTCAAGGATTACCTAATACCACTAATCAAATGTAGGATAAAATAATCTTCTATTTTATCTTGTAATTATTAAATCTTATATCTCACGTCAAACAACTTCTAAAATTATATACCAGTCACTTTTATAAGACGAAATTCATCAACATTAACTGTATACAAAAATACAGTTACATATACATATACAAATTTATATTTAAATACATATAATTCACATATACATATATGACTGAAAATCACTACAAAAATATATATACTTATACAATTTACAATCAAGTCAGTTTCTTATTTGTATACAGATTCCAAATATATACTTATACAATTGGAATGAATATCGAAATATACAGATCAATAGCTCCATAACAAATATAAAATTTGGTATGGAGCGCTATAACATACAAATATAATTTTTATGTTTGCTAAACCTAAAATTTACTCTATTTAAAATTACAAGATATAAATATGAAAGAAACCTTAAAATCATAGACTAGTCTCACACCTTATTAAAGTTCATTCGATATAAAAGTGTATGCATATATCAATGTGTGTATTAGGGGTACAAAACCGAATCGAAAATCGAATCAAACTGCAAATCGAGTTAAACTGGAAAAAAGCCCTGACTATATTTGGGTTGGTTTGGTTTTAACTAAAAAAACTCAATCCGAGACCAAACCAACCCAACATTATATATATAATTTTAAAATTTTATTTTATACATAAAAATATTTACTTTGATATCATTTTTAAATATTTTTTATACTTTTCATAATTTTTATCTTTTAATATATTATTTCAAGTTTGAAACTTAGAATTCTGAATGGTTCAATAAAGATTATAGTCTACATATATTGGTAATTATAATAAAGCTTAAATCAAAATCAAATTAATACTAATGCAAAAAAAAAATCAATTCAACACTAAGAATGACAATAATATTGAATATTTGTTCTTTGGTTTTACATTGGTTTAGACAATTCAAATACATAATTTAATTTTAATTTCCTTTAATATTTAGTCATGTAACTAATACTTATTAAATTTATTTTAACATGATTTAATACTTTTAAGTTATGATCATTTTCATTATGAATTGTTAATTTGCAATATTTGTTTTACGCGATTTCATTTTATTTATTTTTTGGATATTTTAGTGTCATTAATCATATCATATTTTGTGTTATTTTCTTAAGAAACACCTTAGATAGTTGTATTTTGGTAGGACTAAAAAAATATTTGAAGTACAAGTAAATTATATGTTTGTATGAATACTTTACTGGAAAACCCCGAAAAAAACCCGAGGTTGAAAAATCCGAGTTTTATTGGTTTGGTTTGGTTTATAAATTTAAAATTCCGACACAAATAGTTTGGTTTGATATTTGAAAAACCTGAACCAGCCCAACCATGTACACCCCTAGTATATATACAAACATATGAAAGAATTAGACCAAAAAATACATACCATTTATCAAATATTTATAAGATTGAAAATGATAATTAGTCATACATATTTTTCTTACACTAATTGCACTTGATGATTGTAGCTTCATAAAAATTTCATGTGAAGCCTTAATACCACTGTTGAAAAATATAATAGTACCACAAACATCAATAAAGAAGTATAGAGAATACTTTCTTTAAAAAATACTCTATTTTTTCAAAGATTTTTTTAATATAATTTAGATTTAAAAAAACTAATGAAGAAGTTGAAAAGATATAAAAAGTATTTATATCTTTGATTTTTCTATATTTTTTATTGTCTTATTTTTATTTTTTTTCTCGCAAAATACTTTTTACACTCTTTCGACTTCTTCATTAATTTCTTTTATCTAAATTAGATAAAAAAAATATTTGTAAAAATTAGAGTTTTTAAAGAAATATTTTATCTATACTTTTTTATTAATATTTTTTGAGATACTGCTTTTCGCATGAAATTTTTAGAAAGTTGCAATCATTCTTCACTCTCTCTATATCAAACTAGGAAACTTGTTTGTGCTTCGCGAGGTATAACTGTAATTTAAAATGATTTTTTTAATAAATTAAGTAGAAATAATAAGGCAAATTTTATTTTGATTAGAGCCAAAATTTGTGTTTTCTCTTAAATAAAATAATTAAGAAAAGAAATAATATCTTCACATTAAGTTGACATCAAAGAAAACAATCAATTATTTTTTTAAAAATAAATTGACACAATAATGTTATAACATTTTTAAAAATCAAATTATCAAATTAAGATTTTAATACAATATCATGTCCATTTCCAATTAACTTTAATTCAAACATGATATCATTTATACATGAATTAATTAACTATTATTTAAAAATCAATCGAAGAACCAAATAGACAATATATAAGTATTCACGAATTTTAATCAATTTCACGCATATAAGAAAATTGTGAATACATTATTTATTGAAAATTCTACTTCTAATAATTTTAAATTTTAAATAAATTTTTTTTAAAAAAAGTAAAATTGTTAACCTAAAGTAATCTAAGAAGAGAAAAAAAATTAGATCTTGTTTTCCATTTCAATAAAAGAATTCACCTAATTAATTATTTTCTTTAAATTAGGCATAATTCATTTTATTTTTTATAGAAGTACAAAAAAATACTCAAAAACCTATATACCAATAACTAATATTTTAAAATAAATAACGAAAAAAAAGTAAAAAGAACAAAGAAGGAAAAAAAGTAATTTAAGGAAAAAATAATAGCATTAATGATGAGATTAAGGGGAAAAATTAATAGCATTAATGATGAAATGATTTAAAATTTGGAAAAATGCAAAATAGATAAACTTCCAAGACAAATTTTTGAGCAGTTATTTTTTTTTTTTTAAAAAAAAAAAACATAATTTTTTTTATAAAGTTAAATAAATATTTGAATTAAGAAGAGTGTCATCATTTTCTATTTTTAACTTTATTAATTGATATGAGTATAATCGTATAGATCTTTAGCAGAAGAGATGATCTAATTTATTTATAAAATATAAATTGAATTACATTAATAAATATTAATATATTTGCTACAAAGATTATAATAACTAATTTCTTATATAAATGACATTAATTATCAGATTAAGGTAATGAAGTAAGAAAATTAATATGATTGTTGATGAACAAAATTAAATATGGTTACCTTTGATATTTTTATCTTTTAGTCTTTAAAATTTAAAAAATGTCACCAAAATTAATATATTTATGTGTATATATATATATTCATTATTTCTAAGAATATAAAGTATAATTAAAGATAAATAAAAAATAAAATAAAAACATTAATTAAATGTGGTACATAAGAAAAAAAATGGAAAAAAATTAAATAATAAAATTTACAAAAAACTTAGAAGAATACAAAATTGAAAGAAATAATGTGAGCACTAATTTAGGATCTTTTCAAATCACAATAAAAAAAATAAAACAAACATTAATTAAAGATAAATAAGGAAAAATGAAACAAAGAAATTAAAGAAAAATTTTAAAAAAAAGAACGGAAGAATAATATATATATTCATTATTTCTAAGATTATAAAGTATATTTAAAGATAAACAAAAAAAAAATATATATATATATATTATTTAAAGGTGGTAAATAAGAAAAAAAAACAAAAAAAAAATAAATAATAAAATTTACAAAAAAACGAAATTAGAGAAATAAAAAATTGAAAGAAATAATGTTAGCACTAATTTAGGATCCTTTCAAATCACAATAAAAAATTAAAAAAAACATTAATTAAAGATACATAAGGGAAAATGAAACAAAAAAATTAAAGATTTTTTTTTAAAAAAGAACGGAAGAAGAATAAAAATGGAAAGTAATAATGTGAGAACTAATTTAGGATCCTTTCAAATGATAATTGACAGCATATATTTATTCTTATACTTTTCCTAATTTAATAATTAAATTGATTCTTTCCTTAAATAGTTCTTCTTATCACTCGTCAGTTTTCTATAAGTTTTTCAATCAGTATGATTTAATTTTTTTTCTCAATACAAATTTTCTTGTAGAAAACATTATAGTGCAACATCTTTTTAATTTATTTTTTTTAAGAGAACATTTGTTACATGACTTTTCTTCTTATATCAATATCTTGAAGAATCATGAGATACTCTCTCTTTCTCTTTTCATAAAGAAATCATATTCTATCATCATCAGAACAAGTGACAAAGTTAAGGTGTCCATTTTTATTGATTTTAATACTTAATTTTTATTTATTTTGTAGGCTAAATATAAATAATTTTGAAAATTTCTTTTTATATGTATATATATTTGTAATTGTACAATGATTTTGAAACGTAAGATACTTAACCTATTTTAGATTCTAACAACTTGAAAAATATTCCTAATAATTTATTTTTGCGTTTTTTGGCTTTGATTATTAATTTTTATTTTTTTTAATTCTGAAACTTTAATCACATAATTATATGCTCAGTTATTAGTAATATATTTGATTATTTAAACAAAAATAAAAAAATATGGTGCAATTTGTAGTTAGTCGATCATATAGAATATCATACTAAATAGGATATTAGATTAACCCTTGCATAAAATTAATTTCAATTTTCATATATCTAGCGCTTATTGTCAATGATTTGACTATTATTTTATGCTAAAGCCGACGAAAAATTATCCATTATGAGATCTCTTCTCTTCATCTCTAAATTTCCTTCCGAGGAGCTTTGTTGTTTTTGTTTTTGTTTTTCCATTGCTTGTTATCCTTCTTCCCTTCATGACTTTTTTTAAAATTTATTTGGTACGTTGTTGAATTTTTTTTCTCCTTGATGCATGCATGTTCAATGAAACTTGTTTGATGTTCCCGAGAAGTTAAAAAGTAAAGAAATGAAGGAAAACAATTTAAACAAAGAAGATGTTTGAAACACAATCATAAAAATGAATGAAATATTGAGAAAGGAGCTAATCAAACCATTAATTTTTCTACTACTCTATCGATAATGAACACATCAATATTAGTTGGTCAATAACTTTTACCATATTTTAAAAATAATTTGTGATTATCTACTCTATTTTAAATATTAGAGAAAACTCTTGACATTCTCTCATATAGGTTATTAACAACTATTTATTTCTCTTCAATGTATAATATTTATGTGCTACAGTTATGGGTATTAAAAACAACATAACTGCAACTAATATCTTTAACATATTTATTTCTTTATCTTATTCAATAATGTTTTTAATGAGAAAAATAAATAAATAAAAATATTGGCCATAGAGAGGTGTCACATAGGATTGCTTACATTCAACTTTATATATATGAGAAAAATAAATAAATAAAAATATTGGCCATAGAGAGGTGCCACATAGAATTGCTAGCTTTATAAATTATACTAGTGAAATTATCCGCCCTTCACGCGGCTATATGAAATATTTATAAGATAATAATATGAAATATGTAATATTTAGGTTAGTATCGAATATATAGATAATATTAATATTTCTCTTCATCAGCGATATTATATGTTTTTTCATTTTTTTTAAACATATAATTTTTATTTTTTTTTGTATATGTATATAGCAGAACAAAATATTCACCGTGGTGAAGTAAATGGAATAAGAGATAATATGTTGAAATAACAATATATTGTATTACGTTGAAAATATTTTATATGTTATAATTTTCTCTATCTTTTGTAGGAGTACTAATTTTCTATTCAAACTCTGATTTCGTCAAAACAAAATTGATTTTTTTATTATGTCCTTATTATTATATTTGCTTCTTATAATTTTTTAAACATTAATTAAATATTTATAAGATTTATGAAAAATAAAACATACAAAAGTTATGAATAATATTTAATATTAAAAGTTACAAGTAAGATGAAGAGACATGAGTTATAAATAATTCAAATGTATAATTTTATTAGACATTAAATGTATTACTAATCATGCATTGATTTTATTTGAAAAATAAATAAATAAAAATAAGGGTGAAAATACAAAAAATGAACAGATAAAATATAATAATTTGTGACTACATAAAAATTATAAATACATTTCAAAGTAAAAAGAACGGTGACGAAAACAGATTGTTACATACGCAAAAAATGGCATCATGAAAATAATATTTTATTTTTCAATTACTTTTTATAATTATAATAAAAATGAAACTCCTAATCATCATAATTTTTTTTGTTGTTGTTAAAATGAGATAATTATATTAATTTTGGTTCATAACAAAGAAAAAGTAGAATAATAAAGGATCAAATGATTAGCATTGACAATATAATACATTTAGCTAAATTATTTATACATATCAAAATTTTAAAAATTCTAGCAAAAGTAACTAAGTTGCTAATACAATTCAAAGTGAAAAAATAATCTCTAATTATGCTTCTTCTTTTTTTCCTTCTACCATCTTCCTTTCAAAGTAGATCCGCCATCATGTTTTGATCCATATGCCAAACTCTTCATTATATGCAACCAACTGAATAAAAAAAAATATATCATATACCAATTAAAAATAATTATGTCAAAAGAAAGAATGAAATTTAAACTATATGTGATATATTTGTATATTATCTTTTCAATAGTTCTGACAATACTAAATAATAATTATTTCTTGAAATCTAACAAATATTATAATCAAACTATATTATATCCGGAAAACTAACTATTAGAAAGAGCAATTGCATACAGACAACACATTGTTAAGAATTACAATGATTTTTTTTAATCATACTTGCTTGATGAGTGATAATACAAACATAAAAAAATATTAAGAAAGCATGTCTAAGTACATAAAAATAAAAAGAAAGACTTGAGAATGAAATATATCTTACCTTCATATATATATTTTTTGTTACATGTTAGTTAATTCACAAACAATTATGATGAAGAAGAGAAATTATAACTTTGTATGTGAATCTTCATGAAAATGAATATGAATTTATATAGACAAAATAGAGGAAATGAAAAAATAAGGACTTGAGAATGATAGATTTATTAACTTCGTGTACTTTTTTTTTGTTACATGTTAGTTTCATTCACAAACCAACTACAATTTTATATAGACAAAAATAGAGGAAATAAAAAATAAAAATTTGCAATGAAATATTTCTTACCTTCATGTACTTCTTTTTTGTTACAAACCAAACCAATATGATGAAAAGAGAAAGGATAATTGTGAATGTGAATCTTCATGAAACTAATATGAATTTATAGGCAAAATAAAGGAAATACCATAAGACATCATAAACTTACAAATTTAAGTTTGGAGGTTATGGACATAAAAATTATGAGAGTTATGAATATTATTAAAAATAAAAATTAAAGAGGGGCAAATTATGGATAATAACTCTTTGTGAATAAATTAAAAAATAAAGATAAAAATACTTAAAATGTAAAAAAAAATTATTATCATTTCATGCTTAGTTGTGAGATAAACAAATAGAAAAAAGAATGTGGAGAGTTTTTTTGTTGTAAATGTTTCTACATTAATAAAATATTTATTTGTAATAAATTAAGTAATATATTTTTACAATACAATAATGAATTTGAATTAAAAAAAAGTAATAAATAAATAAATTATGTTTCTCCTTTTATTATAAGTGAGACAAATAAATAAAAAAAGAATATAAAGAGTTTTTGTTATAAATGTTCCTTTATTAATAAAATATTTATTTGTAATAAATTTAAGTAATTTATTTTTATAATAGAATAATTAAATTTTTTTTAAAAAACCCAAAAAAAGAAGAAAAAAGCTAAATGCAAATGGAGGCTATAGAGAGGTGCCACATCACCTTGTCCAGTGGCGGAGCCAGAATTTTTAATAAGGGGGTTCAAAATCTAAAAAAATAGACATACGAAGTAGCCGAAGGGGGTTCGACATCTACTATATATACTTAAAAAATTATTTTAACCATATATAAATCATATAATTTTTCGTCGAATGAGAATCGGATGACCCCCCTGATTCTAAGGTGGCCCCGCCACTGACCTTGTCTATGGTCCTCCTTTATATATATATATATATAGATTATATTATATATTACTATATTACTATATTATAGAAGAGTCTAGGAATGACTACCAACCATCCAATAAGATCACTACTAATGTCCAATATATTTATAAAATATATAAGTGGGCCCCACCACCTTCCACTTCAATACTACATATTATATATTAATTACTATACTATAAATCACT
>JAJOOO010027246.1:0-10436 GCA_029582685.1 Solanum piurae
ATAAGAAACCTCAAATTGTGGCCCCAAAAACCTGAATGTTTCAGGTACATCTTCTTTGCTTTTACTCCGAAATGAACAAGTTAAGATGCACAGAGCTAACAAAATTACTATTTGGTGGCAGGGAAGTTCTTGAGGAATATATCAAGAATATGAAGTTGTTGAGTGAGTCCCTCCTAAAGGCCATGGCAGCATCATTGAACTTGGAGGAGAACTGCTTTCTGGACCAGTGTGGAGAACGCGGAGATATGATTGCAAGATTCAACTTCTATCCTCCGTGTCCAACACCTGAGGTTGTACTCGGAGTCAAACCACATGCTGATGCATCGGCCATTACCATCCTGTTGCAAGACAAAGAAGTTGAGGGGCTTCAGGTTCTCAAAGATGATCAATGGTTCAGAGTGCCCATTGTCCCTTATGGTCTCCTCGTTAATGTTGGAGATCAAGTTGAGGTAAGAAAGAGTATACTAAATCATGCCGAAGAGCTTCAAATGTGGTGGATTTATTTAAGTGATTCAAAGTTTAATGCGTATTTTGGTTAGACGCGATTCTTTTATGAAAAGATGCATTCAACCTTTTTAGGACACATCTGAAAAGATGTATCCAGTTGTTATAAGGACTCATCTCTTCAGTGAAAGGTATGATTTCAACATTATTTGGATCTTTATGATTTCAACTCCTTCAAACGTCCTTTGTCCTTCATGAGTTTCCCAGAACTCTATTTGAGTGTACATTAGATGATTTCCTGAGTGGTTCGTTGTATTTTAGAAGTAGGACGTTACTGTACTATTTGCACTTGGGTTGCAAGGGAAATCTATTCTGAAATCAACCTTCCATAGCGTGCCTCGGAATGATTTTTCTTATTCAAAACTCTCTTCTTTTATCATTAATTGTTGCAACTTGAACTGGTTGTTGATTAAATATTCTTCCTTAGCGTTGCCATCTCTAATATTTTCCAACAAAATGTTGTACAACATGTAAAGTTCTCAGGATTGTTGTTCTTTTCAGATAATGAGCAATGGTATCTTTAAGAGCCCGGTGCACAGGGTGGTGACGAATGCAGAACGAGAAAGAAACACCCTTGCTGTTTTCATTATGCCAGATGTAACTGTTGGGATTGGACCAGTGGAGAAGCTTATCAATGAGGAAAGGCCAAGAGCGTACAAGGACGTTAAGAATTATGTTGAACTCTTCTTCCAAAGCTATCAGCAGGGGAAAAGACCAATCGAAACAGCAATGATATGCCAAGAACAAGATTAGCTGCCAACAAAAAGCTCCTTTTCTTGCTTTTCCATCAAACCGGCCCTGCTACAGTATGTTTGTCCTTTTTTTTCTCTATTTTTATTTTTACTAGTCGTTGTTGCCTGTGTCTGTACACGAGCTCAACACTAAGATCTCAACATGCTTTGAGAAATGCAAGCTCTTGAATAGAAGAAAGATAATAACGGTTTGATCTGGAACCTATTGTTATTCATTTACAAACTATACCACATTCACAATATTTCCAAACAGGATGAACTGAAAGTTGCTTTGCGACAGAACAGAGTACTTCTCTATGGCTTTCAATATATTAATATTATACATGTTTAATTTTATACAAGTTTAAGTGCTTACTTCTGTAAAACTAAAGTTGTTGGGCAAAAATGTGAAGTGGGACCAAGTTAAGGATGTCACGTAGGACGTGTGTCTCTATTTGTTCAACTTTATATAAGTTTAAATATCTACTTGTGCACACCCAAGGTTGGAGGGCATAAATGTGAAATGAGACCAAGTTAAATGACATATTTACGTATTATGCCTAAAAACAATGAAGCATAAGAGCTTATCTCCTTCATTTTTGTTTGTTGCGGGTAAAGTCGTTATATTCAAGATTTGAATTTTGTAGGCTCCAATGTATCTCAAATTGAAAAAATAAATAATAGGAACACACAAAATAAGCGTGGTGATCAAATTCATCCCTGGACCAAGAAGGCAGCAAACTTGAAACGTTCTTATCTATCATTGTACCAACAACACATAGTCAAGTCATTTTCCTTATTTATTTACTGAATTTTTCAATACAAATATACGATGCGTACAGAAATTATTAGATTTTCGGGAACACATTTTTAATAAACTGATGAGTGATGTGGGCCTTTTCTTTTTTCCTCTCCCACAAAAGGTGATATTAATATACTTTATACTATCAGTTCAGAGGAATTAAAAAAACAAAAAGTTTGAGGGGTTTCTTATGTATTTTCCCCACAATTTCTATAAAATAAACATACCGAGAAAATAGAGCAGCATTCCATTGAAAAATCCAATTTTATGACCAATTAATTGGCTGTTTTGTATAGAAGGATCCATATGACTTTGACCATACAAATTATTCATTTTTATTACAATAATTTTTTACTTTATTTGAAAAAGCATCATAAAATTTTTAAATTCAACTGAAAGTTAAATTTAGAAAACAGTTTATAACTTGTTTTCTAATTAATTTTTATTTTAAAAGTTATATTTAACATTATTAGAAATATTCTTTATAAAAAGTATAATTAAACATACCTTTTATTTTGAAATAATGTTTATGCTCATTTTACTTAAATATAATTTTAAAAGCAGAAATACATAAAAAAATAAATAAATAGTTTGATTAAAAAATATCCCTACCGTCCATATAAGATCATTTTGACCTAAACCAAAAGTTAACAAACTTCTTTCCAAATTCGAATACCAAACTTCAATGCCAAACACTCATTTTCAAGGGCCTACAGTTACCGTCCAAACCACCCAGCTCTTCACGAGTATGAATTTTCATGGGATTTATCTAGATGCGGAGTCAGAATTAAGAGTTTATAGGTTCCAAATTTCATTTAAAAAAGAGAGGGGGGTTTGAACTTACAACTCTAGCGTGAAAAACATTTTCACAGTTCCTTTCTTACCACTAAACCATCAATCAATTTTGTTAGAATTCACAAGTTAATATACATACTTCCTCCGTTTCAAAAAGAATGATCTCTTTTTCTTTTTAGTCTGTTTAAAAAAGAATGACCTCTTTCCTTTTTTGGTAGCATTTTAATTTCAACTAACCACGTGGCATGTTTATAGCCACAAGATTAAAGGGCAATTTAGTACATTTGACATAACTTTAATTTAGGACCACAAGATTCAAAAGTCTTCTTTATTTTCTAAAACTCCATGCCAAGTCAAACCAGGTCACTCTTTTTGAAACGGAGAAAGTATATATTTAATTAATTTTCTAATACAAATATATAGTCTAACCAAAAGCTACTGAATTCGTCTGAACCCACGAATCCCACCAGGGGTGGCTCAAATTCTTTGGTGGCCTAAGGCCAAAATCAAACTAGAGGCCTCAAAAAAAAATTAAAAAATTAAAAATATTTTTATTTTAAATCTATTTTTTTAGCTTTTTGAAATACAAAGTTGTTAATAATTTTTGTGTAGTCAATCTCTTCTAATAATTCTTTTTCAATCGATAATATAACCAAACCACTTCTAAAATTTATCAAGAACACCTTTTTGAGATTTTGCTTGTGTAGTTGGCCTTGCCTGCTTATCAAGTTATCAACTTTTCTTTTTCTTTTAAGTTTTGAATGACCGAATTCATATTTTCTAGTTGACATATTAAAATCTATCAAATATTTTAAACACTATTTACAATATCAAATAGAAAATATAATAAACATAAGACACAAAACAAAAATAATATTAGAAATTAGAATGATATTACCGGATTCAAGAATTATGAAGACTTGATTTCCGAAAATGAATTGGGCTGCTGCAATATATTTTTCTCCAAATTTAAAATATAAAATATCAATAGAACAAGTAAATTCTTAAACTTTGAATAAGAGAGAGATATAAGATTAGAAAAGAGAAAGAGAGAAGAAATAGAAGAGAGGAAGAGAGGAGGATAGAATATATAAAAATAAAATTAGAAAAAGAATAAGGTAAAAAAAAAAGAGATAACTCGTACATTAAAAAAAATACACAACTTTTTATTGGAAAGGGAAAAAGTAATTGTCATATCTATCACTTCATTAATGCCGTTTGCATTTGTTGTCTTAGTTCTAATTTTATTTTATTTTATTTTAGTTTAATCCTATCTTATTAACTAAAAAATAGGGCCTCCACTTTATTGGGGCCTAAGGCCAAAGACTTTTTTTTATACCTTATCAGCCGCCCTGATCCCCACCTAGCTATGGATATATCATATATTGAGAAACGAAGTAAACCATAAGATGTACAACTAGCTAACATTTGTCTCTTACAAAAATAAAAACCATGGCTGAAACTCAACAAGAAACAGTTTTCAAGTCAGTACTAGAACTAGCAAATAACAATGAAGTTCCAGAAAAATATATTTATGCACAAGGATCAATCAATACCTCTCCTCCCCTGCTGGCTGTGCCACAAGTTGATCTTGGCCTTCTCACATCCCCTGACAGACAACAAGAGCTCAACAAACTTCAATCAGGTCTCAAGTCTTGTGGCTGCATCCAGGTCTGTTTTTTCTAATCTTAGAAATGGTCTCTTTTTTTTTAATTATTTCCCCCGTTCCATTTTATATAAGTTAGTTTGATTTGATATCAATTTTTAGAAATAGAGACTTTTGAAATTTGTGGTCTAAAATCAGTGATAGATATTTGTGTAGCCATAAATCATTTTATTAAATGTAAAATTGATATTTTAAAATTAAATTATTATTTAATATAGAAATGTCTCATTCTTTTTTAAACAAACTAAAAAGTAAAGTGAGTCATATAAACTAAGACACACAGGACATACTTGGTTTGTGACAGAAGAAAGTTAAGTAAGGAAAATCATAATAGCTTACTTAGCTGAATTTTCAACTTATTGGTTCTAAAGATTTATTTTACCTTGTAATCTCCTCCCGATTTTCCCTTCTCCATGATCTAGAAGAGAGGGAGGTATTCACTCGAACACCCGGTAAAAAATTGTGAAAGAAAATATGGAAAACCAAATTATGTTTACTAGATTTGTTGGTGAAGAGCACTATTAAAGAGAATCAACTACATTAGAAGAATGAGGGGCCAATCTAGCTTTTTGGCTACGGGTTCATCATATATACGTAAAAAAAAATACACGAGGTGTTCACAAGAGGCTTTTTGGACGCTTACCTAGCCAATGCTTAGATCCGGCACTTTAGTTCACTGCAACATTCCCCATTTGTTTGAGGGACCAAGCTCCTTGGTCCGCCAATGTTTTTTGGTTCACTCCAACATTCCCCACTCAGAGGCGTATCTAGAATATCAAAGGGAGGAGTGCACCATTACGAAAAAATGCATCAAAGATATAAATTTAATCGGTTTGATCTTTACGTTCTTAATACTGAATCCTTAAATTTTAAAAATAATAGGTCCAACATATATAATACTACTAGTTTTAAATTTTAATATATACATTTGATTTAATTATATAAAATTTTTACTGTGCTAATTTTTTTTTTTAGGAATTTCCAATGTTACACACTTGAAATTTTGAAAGATTAAAGCAAAAAAATAAAAGAAAATTGATCGAAAAGCCAAAAATGTTACTGATAACCACTTGGAGGGGTGTTACTAACAAAAATAAGATAGATATAAGATTTAACTTTCTATCTTTGTTTAGAGAGATGCACCGATCATCATCGTATTATTATATGCTACTTTTACATGGGTTCACAGAACTTCACACCCAGAGGCGGACCACCCTCAAGGGTGTTGGGTGCACATGCACCCGTTCACTTCAAATTTTTTTGTGTGTATATACACGTATATTATGAAATAAGGAATATATAACTCAATGTGCAACCGAAGACACATAAATTGAGTTGGTGTAGAGGTCAAACACCTGGTCGTTAGTAATCTTAGCAACTTGATGGTCACGAGTTCGATTCTTCTTCTGTCAATTTTAATTTTTTTACCCAAAAAGGGCCTAATAAAAAAACCTCAAGCGAGATTCAAACTAGCAATCTCGGAGAGTACACTAAGGATCAAGACCATCAAATCAAAGAGTGAATTATGTTAGATTTTTTAAATTTATATTTATATATACACTCGATTTTATACGTACTTGTTTGACAATATTTTTCGATGAAGTGTCGTTGCTTCACTAACTCACACTTGACTTTAATGGTGCCCCCGACATCTTTCAATTCTGAGTTTGCCTCTATTCACACCTCTATATTTAAATATTTTAAAAAAAAATATAACATTACTATGTATAATCTAGAGAAGGGAACCCACAAAACCCCCTCTAGATACGTACCCCACTTGTTCGAGGGTTCCGCATCGGTTATACTAAAATCTCAATAAAAATTAGATACAGATCCATAATTTTAACATTACTATAAGTTCAATACTAATAATCTTTAAAGTTAAATTTAGGCATAATACATAAAGAGCACACTCAAACTTGGTCTCAATTGGCAAGTAAATACTCAAATTTTGATTATGCACATCTATACATCTCAACTCGTCTCTACTGTAATTGAACACTCTAACTTACAAAATGATTATCTAGACACCTTCAAATTTTATGTGTCACATCAGCGTCAACATTCATGAGACAATGGGAACGAGTTAGAGTGTTTAATTGCCGGTTGATTCTAAGTTGAAGTATCTAGATGTACACTCTCAAAGTAACAAGGTCAAGTTTAAGCGTTTTTTTCTGTAATGTGTTATATTTTGAGTGTTAGCTCTGCTTCAGCTAAGAACAGTAAAAGAAAAAGGGTATCACAAGGGATGAACACAAATCTATATGCTCTCTGCACTCTTGTTTACAATATATCAGTCTAACATATGATATTGGAAGTTCAGGTCATAAATCATGGAATAGAAGATTCATTTCTTGACAAAGTGCGCGAAATTAGCAAACAGTTTTTTGCTCTTCCAACTGAAGAGAAGCTTAAATATGCCAGAACAGTTAATCAAATAGAAGGATATGGAAATGATAAAGTTCTTATAGATAATCAAAGGCTGGATTGGTCTGATAGATTGTATCTAAATGTGTTCCCTGAAGATATAAGAAAACTCCAATTCTGGCCCCAAAAACCTGAATGTTTTAGGTACATCCTCTGTTTTTACTCCGAAATGAACAAGTTAGACTACACAGGGCTAACAAATTACTACTTGGCACTTGACAGAGAAGTTTTTGAAAAATATATCAAGGATATGAAGTTGTTAAGTGAGTCCCTCCTAAAGGCAATGGCAGCGTCATTGAATATAGAGGGGAATTG
Organism: Solanum piurae; assembly: GCA_029582685.1. NCBI lineage: Eukaryota > Viridiplantae > Streptophyta > Magnoliopsida > Solanales > Solanaceae > Solanum > Solanum piurae. The sequence goes on from JAJOOO010027246.1 coordinate 7,241, forward strand.
CTTTCTGGACCAGTGTGGAGAACGCGGAAACATGATTGCAAGATTCAACTTCTATCCTCCGTGTCCAAGGCCTGATGTTGTACTCGGAGTCAAACAACATGCTGATTCATCGGCTATTACCATCCTGTTGCAAGACAAAGAAGTTGAAGGGCTTCAAGTTCTCAAAGATGATCAATGGTTCAGAGTGCCTGTTGTCCCATATGGTTTACTCATTAATGTTGGAGATCAAGTTGAGGTAAGAAAGATTAAACTAAATCATGCTGAATGGCATCAAATGTGTTGGATTTGTTTTTGAGTGATTCAAAATTTATTGTGTCTTTTAGTAAGATAATTCTTTTATGAAGAGAAGTATCCAGCCTTTTTAGGACACATCTCTTCATTGCAAGGTATGATCGTTGGGGAATTTTTTTAGCTCAGTTGGTTGACTGCTTGATCTTGTGATTTCACCAACTTCAAACGTCTGTTGTCCTTTTACCCAAATTCTATAAAAGCAGTCAAGATATATAAGAGTTCGCGGGACTTCTATTTAAGTGTACATTATATGATTTCCTGAGTGGTTCGTTGTATTTTAGGAGTAGGATGCCATTTTACTATTTGCACTCTGGTGTCAACGGAAGTCTACTCTGAAATCAGTGCCTTAGCGTGCCTCGAACCTGATTTTCCTATCCAAAGTTCTCTTTCTTCTTTTACCATTAATCGTGGCGACTTGAACTGGTTCTTTAGCGTTACCATCTATAATTAATTTCCAATAAAATGTTGTACAACATGTAGAATTTTCAGAAAAATGTTGTTCCTTGCAGATAATGAGCAATGGCATCTTTAAGAGCCCCGTGCACAGGGTGTTGACGAATGCAGAACGATAAAGAAACACCCTTGCTATTTTCATTATGCCAGATGTAGCTGTTGGGATTGGACCAGTGGAGAAGCTTATAAATGAGGAAAGGCCGAGAGCGTACAAGGACATTAAGAATTATGTTGAACTCTTCTTCCAAAGCTATCAGCACGGGAAAAGACCAATAGAGGCAGCAAAGATAAGCCAATAACTTCATTAGCTGATGTTGGTTCCTTCGTTTCCTTGTATTTTTACTAGTTGTGGTTGCCCAATACTAAGATCTGCACATGCTCTGATAAATGCAACCTCTTGAATAAGATAAAGACGACAGTTTGATTTAGAACCTATTGTTATTCATTTACAAACTATACTAAATGTACAATATTTACTAAAGGTACGAGTAAGGTTTGCTTACGCCCTACCCTCCTTAGACTCCACATATGGGACTATATTGGGCATGTTGTTGTTTTTGCACAATATCTTCAAATCGACTGTGTATTTATTTGGTCTCACCATGCGTCGCGGTATGTATTAGGAAACGTTTGTTAAAAGCATTTAAGGGAGTGTTTAGGAGGGTGTGTGTGACTCTCCTGAGAGGGGTCCCATTCCTAGTCGCATTTGGAGAAGCTTATTTGAGCTTAGTTCCCAAAGTCGTTTTTCTTATATATTTACTAAAATTTTCAATATAAATACAAGATTCTGTAAAAGTTGTTAGATTTTCGAGAACTCCATTCACTGCCGCCCCTGAATTTCTAGTGGGTAAAATATTAAAAACTAACGAAACACCCAAAAATGGAAAATAAAATGATGTGGGCTTTTCCTTTTTTCCGTCCCCACATACTATTATTATTAGTGCATATCATTTGCATGTGCTATGTTCTACTTTATATCAGTTTGGGGTTTTCTTATATATTATTCTCACAATATCTATCATATTTGGAGAGCAAGGAACTGGAAACTGTATAGAGGAATTACGGTAAATAATGAATCGACAGTGAAACAAATTAAGAAAGATTTTGTAGAGATACTAAATGTACTTGGAACCATTAAAAAAGGCTAGAGGTGTAGTAGAATTATAAAGAGATTCTTCTTGTAACTAGTTGATTGTTGGAGGTCTAATTCAATACCTTTCTAACAAGGAGATCATTTTAAACAAAAAATAATAATTTTTTACTTTATTCGAAAGCATCATAAAATAATGGGATAAGAACAAAGTATCCCTAGATTATAACCGAAATCGAAGAGACACGCTTTAACTAAGCTAGGTATTATTACCCCTGAACTCATTTTTTGTAATTTTATACATCTTTTGACTTACGTAGCACACTCCGTGACTTCACATAATTGAGGCGCGTGGGAGATGTTTTGATGCCACCCACGTAGGCTAAAAAGATATACAAAATTACAAAAAAAAATGGATTCAAGGGATAAATAAAACTTTAGTTTAATTAAGGCGTATCTCTGAGATTTCGATCTATTCCTAAAAAATTTCAAATTCAACTAAAAGTTGCATTTTAAATTTTAAATTTCATATGTCCCAACAGTCAATATAAGATCATTTTTGAACTTAACTACTAACAAATGACATTTTAATTCAATTTCATATAGTTTAGAATATTGTTGATACTTTTTCGTTTAAAAAGTCAAGTGAATAAATTCTTTCCTGAAAACCAAATTTCATTGCCAAACACTATTTTAAAGGGCCTACTGTCCAATCACCCCATCTCTGTATAAATTTTCTTGGGATATATATATTGAGAAACAAAGTAAACAGGAAGATGTGCAACTAGCTAACATTTGCTTCTTACAAAAAAAAAAAAAAATCATGGCTGAAACTCAAGAAACAGTTTTCAAATCAGTACAAGAACTAGCAAATAACAATCAAGTTCCAGAAAATTATATTTATGCACAAGGATCAATCAATACCTCTCCTCCCCTGCTTGATGTGCCACAAGTTGATCTTAGCCTTCTCACATCCCCTAACAGACAACAAGAGCTCAACAAACTTCAATCAGGTTTCAAGTCTTGTGGCTGTATCCAGGTCTGATTTTTATTTTTATGGTTGGCTTGTGATTGAATAAAGTAAAGTAAGAAGAATCTTAGTAGCTCAATTAGCTGAATTTATAACTTTTTGGTTGTGAGAGTTCGATTTACCACCTTGTAATCTCCTCCCTTATTTTTCCTTCTCCGTGATCGGATTTAAGTGAGAGGGAGCTATTCACTCGAACACCCTCTGTGCATATACAAATTTTGAATCTTTTAAACTCAAGACTAAGGTTGACTTATAAATTTGAGATGATCCAAAAGCGAAAAACTAAATGAACTTGTGAATGAAAATGTGGAAAACCAAATTATGTTTATTGG
>JAJOOO010027251.1:0-10027 GCA_029582685.1 Solanum piurae
GCCTACCCATAAAGATATATACAACAAAAGGTAACAAACCTCCCAACTCTGGCAGCTCCGGAGGAAAGGGGCTAGCCAACCGGATAAAAGTCAATCCTACTGCTGAGGAGGTCTACTCGGTCGTCTGTCAGGACCTGCATGCATGAATGCAGTGCCCCTAAGGCAATGGGGCGTCAGTACAAAATAATGTACAGAGTATGAAAGGCAATAGACTATGATGAGGTATCCTGATATACTGGAATAATCTGATAAGTAAATCAAGGATAAGATAGGTGTACTGACCTGCTCTTAAATCTACACTTATCAAAAATAATAGAACAACAACCTAACCAAGCCCTCATAAGCTCGGCAGGTACAAACAGCACGCAAGACCACCTACTTAGGCCCTCATAAGCCCGTAAGGTGCCAATCAACCTATATACCCCTATCGATAGTCCCCTAGCCCCGTAGGAAGTCACATAGCCCTTTTTGGCATTAATATATCCCCGTAGGCAGCACATAGCTCTCTTAGGCATCAACATATCTTATAGACAATTCATAGCCCTCTTAGGCAACAACATGGCCCTGTAGGAAGCACATGGCCTTCTTAGGCGTCAATATAGCCCTATAGGCAACTCATAGCCCTTTTAGGCATCCATATAGCCCTATAAGCAGAACATTGCCCTTCTAAGCATAGATCACATTACTGCAGCTAACCACAATAGCCCCAACAAGGTAGGACCATAGTCAACACACAAAAATAAAATATACCATGACAATATGATAAAATATATGTATTTCCGTCGCAAATTGTTGTTTGTTGCTTATAAAAGCTAAAGTCGATGAAATAAGGGTCTTACCTAGATCTTAGGTTCGTAATACACCTCAAAACCTTCAAGTATATTCAAACCCTTGCTGTCTCAACACTAAAGTGTGATATGCTACGCAATCGATAAAATAAATTATACCACGATGATGAGCCCAACGCGTAGAACGACTGTCGTCAAGGACTTAAGTCGAGAAAATCTATACTTCACTTGATCCTAGAAATGGGTTTCTCTAATTTCTGTGGTTTTTAGCTTAAAAATGAAGAAAAAGGTCGAAGAATAAGATATATGTAACATTCCACCGACCTAGGGGCCCCACCTCACGTGCCTGCTTACGCAGTCCCACAAAAATACAAATATCTCTCTATTTTGAAGTCGTATGAACAAACGGTTTGATGCGTTGGACACTAGACTCGTAGACCTTCGTTTTGAAAGGTCGTGGGGATCATAACTCTTAATAGATTGGGAGAAAACATCCAAAACATTTGACCCAAATTTCAGACAAATCTTTAAAAAAGGAATTTACGGTAACTTTCGCCAACTTTTTTGTTTCCACTTACCTAACTTCAACACTTGAGATACAACACTTGAACACTTAAAATATCACATAACACATCATTATTAATTTATTACCCACCCTCCTGGACTTTCCACGGAGATACGAGTCAATTTATACGTTTCGAAAAGTCGGGGTGTTACATCGACGTATCTTATGGATTAAACGAAATGGGAAAAGACCAAAGACCCCTGACTTGACTGCTGTCAGAGTGATCGACGGATTGGATTGACGAGTCGTCATTCAATCGACGGTCCACAGATTGGGTCCGTAAGTCAAACCTGCTCGACAGGCCTTCACCAAAACGAGCATAAATTTTTACTCGGAGGTTGGATTTTAGCAAACTCAACGGCGTTGGAAAGAGGATTCAATTATCTATCATATCATAGTTAATGGGACAAATAATTCATTTTGTTCTAAGAGCTATGACCATTTGAAGTTTACACAATCAATAATTTCCCCATAATTGGTTGCTCCTTCACCAACGATCATACCTATGGACCGTGGATCAAATGACGGTCCGTGCTGCTCGGCCGTCGTTTGCGACTGAAGGATGAAATCTGAAGTGTGAAACTGAAAGTTGGCTGGCCCATCGAAGGAGCTGACTAACAGACCGTCAATCGACTGACATGGAGGGAGAGAGATGCAAACCCTACTACTAAACACTGGAAACTGATTTCTGATTGAACTAAGTTCCAAGAACATGCAAATATGCTGAAAATGCAAGTACAAACTGAAGGAACATGATACTAAGACTGAATCTACGCATGAATGACTGAAAAACTGATGAGGAACTATTACCTCAAGCTGGAGTGGAATCGGAAGGAAAGAGGTGAGGATACTTGGACTTTATGGCTGCTTCTGCTTCCCAAGTAGCTCCTTCTACGGACTGACTCCTCCACAAAACCTTTACTGAAGCGACTTCTTTGTTTCTCAACCTTAGAACCTGATGATCAAGGATTTCAACTGGTACCTCTTCATAAGTGAGACTATCCTTCACAACCACACTTTCTAAACGTACAACAGATGTTGGATCACCCACACACTTTTTCAATAGATAAATGTGCAAAACTGGATGCATTGTTGCTAGTTCAGTTTGCAACTCTAACTCATACGCCACTTTACCAATCCTTTTCAAGATCTTGTAAGGGCCTACATATCTAGTACTGAGCTTCCCTTTCTTGCCAAATCTCATCACCCCTTTCATAGGTGACACTTTTATAAAAACCCAATCATCAACTTGGACCTCTAGTTCCCTTCTCCTTACATCTGCATAAGATTTCTAGCGACTCTTGGTTGTCTTAAATCTATCTCTAATGAGTGGCACTTTCTCCATAGCTTCATGAACTGAATCTGCCCCTATCAAGGCTGCTTCACCTACTCATCCACCTAAGGAACACATAATCGACCATCTCCCTCTTGGGAGAAAACCTCTACTTTCTGCTGTTGAAATGCACCTTCTAACTGAAATAATATAGGATCATTGCCCTGTTTCCCTTAACCTCCGCTTCCAATGAAGGTTCTGATCTATTTTAGACTATCACACCACCATATGATGTGTTAGTAAGATAGAGAGCAAGCTAATGAACATCTGTTTATACTTCCTCCCCTTTTTCCTCAATATGTTCTACACCACCCTCTAGATTCACCTCTTTCTGGCCTTAAGGTAATAGATAATCGACATATAGGCATTGAGCTACTACCCTTCTATTCTAAGACTATTTCATTTGGAAATTAGAACTGAACAACTTGAATTTTACAATCGACTGAGGCATGACAGAACTGAAACCAATCCATGCCTAGAATTTTATCGAAATACACCATTTCTAACTCTACAAGATCTGCTTAGGTGACTTTCTGAGAGAGTGAGATAGGGCAGTTTATGTATACCCGTCTAGCTATAACTAGGTCACCAACTGGGATAAAGATTGAGAAGGGTTCTGAAGGAGTTTCTAGACTAACTCCTAAGATTACTGCTAAAAGAGAGTTACAAAGGTAATAGTAGACCTTGGATATAACACTACAAAACATCTAGAGAAGGACTTGAAACGTACCAGTGATCACATCATGAGAATCTTCCTAGTCCTGGTAAGCCTGGAGAGCATAAAGCCGGTCTTGGCACTGACTGCCACCTGTACAAGATGACAGACCCTGTTTAGTTGAGCGACCTGTCGGGACTGTTGGAGCTGTAGACTGACCTCTACTAATGTTACCGGCTTGCCCCTTCCTGGCAGAAGGGAAATTCTTCACCCTATGACCAGACTGACCACACCCAAAGCATCCTTTGTTGCCTGCAAGACACTCGCCTGGATGGTTCTTACCACAATTTGGACAAGTTGGGTAGGTCCTATTTCCAGAAACACTTCCCTGAGACTTAGAGCCTGGTGCCCTACTATTCTGATCTTGTCGAAACTTTGAGTGATTTCCACAACCCAATTTCTTCTGAGAGTACTCATAGTTCCCTATTCTAGCTTTCTTGTTTGCCTTAGCGATTTCCCTAAGCTTATCTCCTTCAACCTGATGATTGTTCTGGTTAGTCACACTCTGATCCAACAGCTGGATAACGTTCCGAAATCCAGCATTTGAAACTTCGTGATCTAGGACTGGAGGAGCTGTGTTAGCGTTCCTGGAATTCACATTCCTGGCGTTAGCTCTATGGGGAGGCATGATCGCTGAAACGTAGAACGTCGAGTTAGAATAGAATTAGATCATACCTTACGCACGATAAGAATATCAAGAAGGTGAAGTTTTCCTAAAACACTTCATAGCCTCCTTCTCATTAGATGTGGTGCACTTCACACCCATTAAAGGACTCTACTTAGTGCGGCTTTTCAGACATCCTAGGACACTTAAACTTAGTGCTCTGATACCAAGTTTGTCATGCCCCGAGACTACCCCCGAGATGCGAACACGGGACCTAGGACCACAAGTGATCCCAAGCTAGCCCTACTAGTATGATCATGAGCATACTAAAGATAATAAACTGATGCGGAAGCTATAATCATAAATAAATTTGAAAATATGGTAAATACCCATATACTATAACTAAGATAAATGATAACGGATGAGTTTACTACAAAGAACATATTAACTCAATACTAAGCTGAATCTAACTATGTCTGAAATAAGCCTCTAAACTGACTAGAAATGTTGGGACATGCCCCAACTAGATCTAGCAAAACTGAAACTAAAGACTAATAGAGATAAAGATAAATATGTCACTAGTCCTCGAAGAATGAGGACTCACCACTGATGCTGCTGAACTGAAGATCAGGAATTGATCTAAGCGTGATCTGGATGTTGAGAACCTGAAACTACATCACGAGAAGATGTAGCGCAGAGTATGCGTCCGTACTTGAAAGGTAATGAGCATGCATGATAGAATAATGCTGAAATTAACATATAACTAAACAAGCAATAAAGCAAGAGTATATTCTGAACATGATATAGATACTGAATACTGAACTAACTGAATGCAGTGACCAAATTAATAACATGTTGAGACTGAATACTGACTGTACTGAAATATGGTCAATGCAATAGATTCTGACTAAACTGTGGGAGTTACTAATAACCGATAATAAAACTGCATGAGCTAAATATGCAGTTCAATGTATACGCCCCATCGTGAGGACCCAATATACTCAACCATAGGTATAGAGGCATGACTGGCTGATCACTAACTGATATTTCCCACATAGGGGGACTTACACCTACGTGGCTCGTAGTTTGGGACTATATGGGTACGCTGAACCCTAGTCCAACTCGGTATTATGCTACTCTCAATAGATTAAGTGATTAACACATTATGACTGCATTTTTGTAATACTGGATAGCTCAAAACTGAACATGCAAAACTGAGAATGCAACAATTAATCTGATAATGATGCATTAATAAACTGAGGCATGTATAACTAAATACATTTTGACTGAAATACTGAATAGCTCAAAATAGTGACATGTATATACTCATACTTGAAAACTCCTTCTTAGAAAACAATTCAAAATAATATTATACTATGATCATTGATGACTTGGGAAGTCATACTGCATAAACATTGATGGTATATCTAGATACCATACTATTCATAGATTGATGACCTACTCGATTATCATACTAATCATGTTTTAGAAGCTTTTTCTCAAAACTCATCTTAACTTTCTCAAAAACTAAGTTTAAAACTCAAGTGTTGTTAAAAAAAAAACTTCTCAAGATTTATAACTCCAAATAGGATTTATGCTGAAATATACTGATAATGTGGCGTTCAAAACTTTAGCATGTATATCTGAATAACTGAAATATCTTACCTAACATGTGTAATTCAAGCACTAAATAAATACATAGCTAGGGTTCTGAAATTCATGCAATCAACTGAGTACAAACATGATAATCTAATTTGGAACATTTTAAATAACTAATTCATGATGATTTGTTGAAATTCTACAAATCCTAAGTCTCTTCATAATCATGGAATCAAGAAACTGACTCAAAACTAGGGACCTAATGGGCGAAAGGAACCCACTAGTGAAATCCCACATACCTGGTGACGAATTCCAGGGAGAAATCATTCAATTTTGGGGCTGAAACTGATGGAACCTTGTTGCATTCTTGCACTAGGGTTCTTGACCTCTTTCTCCTCTAAGCGTTCTAATTTTTCTAAGTTTGATTAATGATTTGACTTAGGTAAGTTCTAGTTATGTTTCTAGGCTTAAACTGACTAAAACCTCATGATTTAGGGTCTAAACGACGTATCTTAGGGGTTAAATGAAATAGGAAAAGACCAAAGACCCCTGACTTAACTGCTGTCGGAGTGATCGACGGATTGGACTGACGGGCCGTCATTCAATCGACGGTCCGTAGATTGGGTCCGTAAGTCAAGCCTGCTCGACAGGCCTTCATTAAAACGAGCATAACTTTTTACTCGGAGGTTGGATTTTAGCAAACTCAGCGACGTTGGAAAGAGGATTCAATTATCTATCATATCTTATGTAATGGGACACATAATTCATTTTTTTCTAAGAACTATGAACATTTGAATTTTACACAATCAATAATTTCCCCCTAATTGGTTGCTCTTTCACCAACAATCATACATATGGATCGTGGATCGAATGATGGTCCATGCTGATCGGCCGTCGTTACTGAAATTTACCTGGCCCATCGACGTAGCTAACTAACGGGCCGTCAGTCGACTGACGGTCCGTAGGTGGCTTCCGTCAGTGGCACATGCCACTTCTGAAAATCTAGAATTTTTTTCCTTTCTCGAATCTAGGGTGTTACATTATCTCCTCCTTGGGAACATTTGTACTCGAATGAAAACCAAACTATCTGACATGGAGGGAGAGAGCTGCAAGCCCTACTACTAAACACTGGAAACTGATTTCTGACTGAACTAAGTTCCAAGAACATGCAAATATGCTGAAAATGCAAGTACAAACTGAAGGAACATGATACTAAGACTGAATCTACGCATGAATGACTGAAAAACTGATGAGGAACTATTACCTCAAGCTGGATTGGAATCGGAAGGAAACAGGTGAGGATACTTGGACTTCATGGCTGCTTCTGCTTCCCAAGTAGCTCTCTCTACGGACTGACTCCTCCACAAAACCTTGATTGAAGAGACTTCTTTGTTTCTCTACCTTAGAACCTGATGATCAAGGATTTCAATTGGTACCTCTTCATAAGTGAGACTATCTTTCACAACCACACTTTCTAAACGTACAATATATGCTGGATCACCCACACACTTCTACAATAGCGAAATGTGAAAAAATGGATGCACTGTTGCTAGTTTAGTTTGCAACTCTAACTCATACGCCACTTTACCAATCCTTTTCAAGATCTTGTAAGGGACTACATATCTAGGACTGAACTTCCCTTTCTTGCCAAATCTCATCACCCCTTTCATAGGCGACAGTTTTAGAAAAACCCAATCATCAACTTGGAACTCTAGTTCCCTTCTCCTTACATCTGCATAAGATTTCTTGCGACTCTGGGCTGTCTTAAATCTATCTCTAATGAATGGCACTTTCTACATAGCTTCATGAACTGAATCTGCCCCTATCAAGGTTGTTTCACCTAGTCATCCACCTAAGGAACAGATAAGCGACCATCTCCCTCTTGGGAGAAAACCTCTACTTTCTGTTGTTGAACTACACATTCTAACTGAAATAATATAGGATCATTGCCCTGTTTCCCTTAACCTCCGCTTCCAATGAAGGTTCTGATCTATTCGTGACTATCACACCACCAGCTGATGTGTTAGTAAGATAGAGAGCAAGCTACTGAACATCTTTTTATACTTCCTCCCCTTTTTCCTCAATATGTTCTACACCACCCTCTTGATTCACCTCTTTCTGGCCTTAAGGTAATAGATAATCGACATATAGGCATTGAGCTAGTACCCTTCTATTCTAAGACTATTTCGTTTGGAAATTAGACCTGAACAACTTGAATTTTACAATCGACTGAGGCATGACAGAACTGAAACCAATCCATGCCTAGAATTTTATCGAAATCCACCATTTCTAACTCTACAAGATCTGCTGAGGTGACTTTCTGAGAGAGTGAGATAGGGCAGTTTTTGTATACCCGTCTAGCTATAACTAGGTCACCAACTGGGATAGAGATTGAGAAGGGTTCTGAAGGAGTTTCTAGACTAACTCCTAAGATTACTGCTAAAAGAGAGTTACAAAGGTAATAGTAGACCTTGGATCTAACACTACAAAACATCTAGAGAAGGACTTGAAACGTACCAGTGATCACATCAGGAGAATCTTCCTAGTCCTGGTGAGCCTGGAGAGCATAAAGCCGGTCTTGGCACTGACTGCCACCTGTACAAGATGACACACCCTGCTGAGTTGGGCGACCTGCCGGGACTGTTGGAGCTGTAGACTGACCCCTACTATTGTTACCTTCTTGCCCCTTCCTGGCAGAAGGGAAATTATTCACCCTATGACCAGACTGACCACACCCAAAGCATCCTTCGTTGCCTACAAGACACTCGTCTGGATGGTTCTTACCACAATTTGGACAAGTTGGGTAGGTCCTATTTCCTGAAACACTTCCCTGAGACTTAGAGCCTGGTGCCCTACTATTCTGATCTTGTCGAAACTTTGAGTGATTTCCACCACCCAATTTCTTCTTAGAGTACTCATAGTTCCCTATTCTAGCATTCTTGTTTGCCTTAGCGATTTCCCTAAGCTTATCTCCTTCAACCTGTTGATTGTTCTGGTTGGTCACAGTCTGAGCCAACAGCTGGATAATAATCCGAAATTCAGCATTCGAAACTTCCTAATCTGGGACTGGAGGAGCTGCGTTAGCGTTCCTGGAATTCGCATTCCTGGCGTTAGCTCTACGGGGAGGCATGATCGCTGAAACATAGAACGTCGAGTTATAATAGAATTAGATCATACCTTACGCACGATAAGAATATCAAGAAGGTGAAGTTTTCCTAAAACACTTCATAGACTTCTTCTTATTAGATGTGGTACACTTCACACCCATGAAAAGGACTCTACTTAGCGCGGCTTTTCAGACATCCTAGGACACTTAAACCTAGTGCTCTGTTACCAAGTTTGTCACTCCCCGAGACTACCCCCGAGACGCGGACACGGGACCTAGGACCACAAATGATCCCAAGCTAACCCTGCTGGCATGATCATGAGCATACTAAAGATAATAAACTGATGCGGAAGCTATAATCATAAATAAATTTGAAAAGATGGTAAATACTCATATACTATAACTAAGATAAATGATAACTGATGAGCCGTTAGGGGAGTTAGTGTGGTAGGTGAGGTATAGTGTGGTAGGTGAGGTAAGGAATTCATATTTGTGGTTGTGTGGTAGGTGATATTATTCACACTATGACACACTATTATGACTACTACTATTCACACTATGACACACTATTATGACATACTACTATTTACACCATACTTTATTGACTTTTTTACAAGACAAATAACTTTCAAATAACTTTACGTCTATTCTTCTTCTTATCTTCTTCTCCGTCTTTATCTTCTTTTATCTTATCATTCCAGCTGGACATCTGGTATCACATTATCTTCTCCGTTGCATTTTGAGCATATATGATCTGGGTATTTGTGTCCAATCATCTTGCAATATCTGGTTAATAGTTCTGGTGAAATAAATCCTTCTTTGAGTGCTCTTGTCGTAGATCTTTCTTCTGGTTTTAATAACGATAAAACCATCGCTGGACTTCATCTACATCTTTTCTTCGTAGTTCTCTTGAATTTGAGTATATCATTAATTGATCTCTCGAGTAATAACTCCATATAGCGTTTCCGTTTAAATAGTTGTTTGCTAATTCTTGTATAATAGTTGATATACCAATTAGTCTTTTGTTGGCATAAAAACCTGGTATCTCTATTTTTTGTATTTCTGCTTGTTGTCCAATATCTTCTGGTATAATCATATCTTTGGTTAATCCTATCTTGATAACTTGAATTGGAGGTTTTATCTCCTCGTATAATATCTCTGTTGGTGCTGTATAAAACTTTATAAAAAATAAATTTCTCTGGGTAACTCTTTTTATATGTAATGAATGCCTTGTATAGTTCTGGTATTCCACTTATCTCTTCTCCATCATATGTGTACACGGTGTTTAATAGTCCATAATTATAACATGTTTTTACT
>JAJOOO010027264.1:0-10421 GCA_029582685.1 Solanum piurae
TTGGTAAAAGCAAAAGAAGAAGAAGACAAGAAAATCGTACTGAACACGTTGTGAGTGTCTGTCGATTGACGCCGTGTATCTGCCGCTGCTTTCTATCTATTGTATTGCACGTTGCTGGAATGGGTCTTTGGTCTTTCGGTTGAATTGGAAATGGGCTTGAAATTGTATTGGTATTGTATTGTTGTTGTTATTGTAATGGGTTTAGGATCGGGTCGGTTTGGTATTATGAAGTTGGGCTGCTGCTGGAAATTTGGATAAAAGGTGAATTGCAAACAAATGTTCCGACTTGGCCAAATTTGTGATGGATTAATAATTTAGCCATATAGACCGAAAGAAATAATTAGAAACTTCGGCTAGAATCAAAATAATACGAACTAATATAATTAATCTATGAGCTTCTTAATCTTAGCGAAATAAAATAATCGATCTTAATTATAAAATAATTAAACTAATTATCTTGAAAGTATAACTATAATTAAGACTAGATTACATTAATAAAATATTCAACTCATAAGCATAAAAAGTGACGCATCTCAACTACTAAATCAATAATAATAAACTAATTGAATATGTATACCTATATAAAACACGTTAATCACATAAATAAGTAAAAATCATTTTAAAAACTTGAGAAATATTTTGAGTTTTTTTCACAAAACCAATTATTCCAAATTGTTTGAAAATTAGGAAGCTCAAAAATTAATTCCTATCGCGTCGAGTCAAAATTGGGTGTCAACAACTGTACCTCATTTTACTTAGATTGATGCAAGAAATTCGAGGAAAATGAAATTAACTAATCCAATTTTGACCGACCACATCGTCATCTTTAGGAAAGGGATTTTTTGTACGAATTTTAGAAATTATGGCCGAACCCCGAAAATGGGTTTCCTACATATCTCAGGCTATATGAGAATTCAGGCTTCTTGTAGTTCGATACGCTTGATTTAACGCATAATTTTGAAAGAATTCAGAAGTCATCACAATGTCAGATTATGAAGAGATCGGAATGCTCGAGAATAAGATTTGAGAACGAATGTCGGAATACAACCGAGTTTTCAACATTGAGCCCGCCTACATATCCTTAAACATTAGGAATCAGGCTGCTTGTAGTTCGACTCAATCGGTTGAAAAGGAAATCTATTATGCAAGATAACATTTGGTTCTGGAGGAGTGACAAATAAGACAAGTATGACAAAGAGTCTTGCAACCTCTTAGCCATGAATGTGGGACCCTTCACACCCATAATTAAGAAATTACATGGACATAATTTTCCGAAGCTCTTGATGCATTGTCACTCGGATTGGAAAGCTGCTTCCGGTGAAAACCAAAATTTTCCGAATGCGAAACTGAAACCGATTAACCTAAGAAAAACCCACATGCCTTCTGATAGGGGTGTGGTTTGATTGTGGTGGAAGTCGCTCCTCAGCTCGCGTCCTAAGAGTTTGGCACTCCTCTTTGGACTATGTCCCAGTTCGCTGCTAAGAAAAAGTTCCACGTTGTGCTGCATCCTTGTTGATGTCGTCCGCACCTGTGGTTTGATTTGAGAATTCATCCTTTCGGATGCTCTCGACAAAGACTGAAATAAACTCGTTAGTAGAAACTGTAATTGGAAAAAGTGGCAGCATCTCTTACGATGCTTTTCAGCTACTCTTGCTGTGAAAGATGTCACATAAGTATGTTCAGTATATGTCTGCACACTCAAAGTAAATAATTAGTAGACATAATGCCGCTCTGGCTAGCGGTTTGAGTAAAATATAAAGAAAGATCATGCATATAACAAATGAGTATATATTTATGAATAAGCATAAACATCTTTTTCAACTAGATGAGAAAATAAAGAAGTATTGAGATTAAAAGATAATGGATATCGCTTTCGAACACAGTATGTCCATTACAACTCATGATTTGTTGCGGATTTGGAGATGTCATTGCTTATTTTCTGCATGGCAAACTCCAGTAATCTCTGCAATGAGCTAGATGACTCAATGAATATCCAAATGTAACGAGGTGGATGACTCGATAATAGTCCAACTGTAACGAGGTGGATGGCTCGATAATATTCCAACTGTAACGAGGTGGATGGCTCGATAATATTCCAACTGTAACGAGGTGGATGACTCGATGATTATCCAGCTGTAACGAGGTGGATGGCTCGATGATTATCCAACTGTAACGAGGTGGATGGCTCGACAATATTCCAACTGTAACGAGGTGGATGACTCGATGAGCTTGCGCTAAGGAAAAGTTCCATATTGTGCTGCATCTTTTCTGATGTCGTCTGCATCTGTGGTTTGATTTGAGAATTCATCCTCTTGGATGTTCTCGACAAGGAATGAAATAAACTTGTTTGCAGAAACTATAATTCAAAATAGAGAAGTGATACGTTTTACCGTATTCAACAAATGTTCCTTTCTATAAATGTTGTAACGTCAGCCTCCATCGGTTTTGACGCAGTAGATGATGACTTCATATGATATGGATGACGATGTTTCATTGATAGCATGATGATGATCCATTGGTAGGATAATGACTGATGATCCATCGGCTGGGTGATGTTGATGCTCCATTGGTAGGATGATGATGCTTCGTTGATGATCCGTTGGTAGGATTATGTTGATGCTCCATTGATAGGACGATGATTCTTTGCTGATGATCCATTGGTAGGATTATGTTGATGCTCCATTGATAGGACGATGATTCTTCGTTGATGATCCATTGGTAGGATTATGTTGATGTCACTCTGGATGATGACATTGATGCCCCGTTGATAGGATTATGTTGATGCTCCATTGATAGGACGATGATTCTTCGCTGATGATCCATTGGTAGGATTATGTTGATGCTCCATTGATAGGACGATGATTCTTCGTTGATGATCCATTAGTAGGATTATGTTGATGTCACTCTGGATGATGACGTTGATGCTCCATTGATAGGATGATGATTCTTCATTGATGATCCATTGGCGGGATCATGTTGATATTCCATCGATAAAATGATGATGATGTCCCTCTCGTGGATGATATTATCTCATTTGATAATACTGTAGAAATGCCTCTCTAAGGGGTTTCACATTACTGCGTCTGTTCATATTTGAACATTTATACTCATTGTGACTCATGCTTTGCTGGGAATCTGACCGAGGTATTGTTGCGTGTATTCTGAACTGTTTCTTTTTCTCCTAAAAAACTTCAATGACATTCGTGCATCCACATAAAAGCCGTCAATTTTGGGGAGCTCCTCGCCCTTTTGACTTCTCCATGTTCTTTGAATGGAGGAATGTGGTGAACTTGAGGCAATCTTATAGACCTGCATCCACAGAAAATTATTAGTTTTTAAAACTAGCTAATCTGTGTTGACTTCTTCGAACGCTTGCTACTTGTCTTGCTATCTTCAGTTGATCGCTCCGATCTCTTGCTTCTCGATAGACAAGTCAAAACATTTTATGCAAAAATATTTGAAACATGAAGATAAAATCTTTAAGAAAAAGGTTTTAAAAGAGCTATAATTGAAAAGGGTCACTGCCAAATATCATGTCACGTCAAGCTTAAATGAACACCCTTGGTTCCAAACTTTTGACGTGTCCAAGAGCTTGTTCTGGAGAATTCTAAAAATCCTTAAAGCTTGAGAGATTTCTGACGTGGTCCTCCCGAAATCTACTTTAATCGGAAAGTTTTGCAGACGACTCTGAAATTTGAAGGTGTCAGAGATTACTGCAGTTGACTATCAATTTTAATGATGCCAGAGATCATTGAAATAGCTTTAAACTTCTAATCACACTCGAGATATTCAAAATTTACCACAAGCTTCTACTGATGCTTAAGAATTTTTTGAGGTCATCCTCAAAAAAAAATTGTCCCAGTTAGATGTCTTGTCGTATCTTAAAGCATTGATATATGACTTGTAGAATTTTTGAGACCCTCTCAAAAATTATGTCCCTGTTGCAACTCACAATGTATCTTCAGTCTTAACTTGTTGTAGAGATCCTCTTCTTGAGAATTTTTGAGTCCCTCTCAAAAATTCTGTCCCAGTTTCTATTGTAAAGAAAAATAGAAATCTTACGGGAGATATGACCGAGCCGTTGTGGCGCCTACGTATCCCGTTAAGGCAGAAATCAGGTCAAACGTAGTTCCCCTATTGAGGACTAACAAAATTAAGAAAATTACAAAAAAAAACCGACCGAGGCCAACAAAGGCCGCCTACGTATCTCATTCTTGAGAATTCAGGTCGAACGTAGTTCAAATACAAAGGAGAAATATTGAAAATATATAAAGGGGTGACCGAAGCTGACATAGGCCGCCTACGTATCTCATTCTTGAGAATTCAGGTCAGACGTAGTTCATTACAAAAGATAATTTTCTAACTACGGAACATAAGACGATCACAAATAAAAGATGCGATTACAAGGAAAGAAATAAGAGAAACTCTGAATCTTCAAATGTCACAACTCTTGATAGCATCTGAGCCGATTGACAACTTGAGATGAATGTCTATGTTCAACCGCAACATGTGATCCAACAAATGCATCGATGTACCTTCTAAGTAAACTGTTGAGCTCTCTTTTCAGATCTTCTCTCAGATGGGCCCTAATTATGACTTCATTGACACAGTCATCCTTTTCCAAATTTGCAGTTTATATCTCATCCAGATTCGACTTATTCCTGAGTCTGAACTGTTTCAGATTTTTATCATGATCTCCTCGTCATACTCTTCAAATTCATCTACCTCATCTTGTTCATTCAACTTGTGACATGACATGATATTGACAGGTTTTAAAAAATATATATTTTTACTAAAACAAAAACAAAGACTGTTAGATAGAAAAATTATAGCAAGTAAAATAAATTTTAGCAATTGAGGAGGCTTTCATTGAAAATAAGGAAATACGAACTTTGGCCATGACCATCGGTCATTTTGCCTTTTTCAAAACATTACGAGGGAAATTAAAACATAATTAGGAAAAATAACATAGAAGGTGGGTTCCGGGCCTCATTCGGATCACCACCAATTTTAGAAATAGCATAAGATTCATCTTTGTCTATCGAGATGAGCGAGGAATCAAGAGCGGAGTGGAAGTCCAATTAAGAACTTGCTCCATTGGCTCGGCATTTCGTATGGTTGGTGTCTCGATCATCTTCTGGGACGCAACATCACCTTCTTCAAAAAGATCCCCAATTCCTTCTCCAAGACCGTCATCATTGGCATATTCCTCTACCAGAAAGGACTGGCGTAAATGAGGCAAATACTTTGATGGAACATGATTAATCCCCTTCTTGTTCTGACCCTCCCTTGACACTAAAGCAAAAGCTTGATAGGGTGTCATGATCGTAAAATTGAATTTCTCACTTATGCTCGGAGAAGCTATAACTTTCTCCCAGTTGTCAGCACCAGCCGAAACTATTGCCTTCTCTATGCACCACTCATCCTCCGCCTCTATCATATTGATAGTGGCGCCTCTATAGTTCGGTAGAGGATTACTGTTGACGCTGGGTGCGGTGGTCTGGAGAGTGACCACCCTCTGGTCGATCAAGTCTTGTATCTTATGCTTTAAATTAATACATTCTTCAGTATCATGCCCAACACTGTTGGAATGATACGCACACCTTCGATCAGCTCGATAGAATTTAGAGCTAGTATCAACAGGCTTGGGCCCAACTGGATGAATAAAACCTGCCACAGTTAATCGCTCAAACAACTTTGTTCGGCTTTCAATGAGCGGCGTAAACTTTCGAGCAGGTTTCTTCTCGAATCTCAGACGAGGAGGATCATGATGACCTTGTTGAGGCGGATGCATTGGACAATAATTTAGGGCGTTTAGACGGGGAGGTGCTTGAGACTTTAGGCCAATCATGCTACTAGTGAATCCCCCACGATTCAACAATGAATTACCATTGATATTGGAAGTGACCGTTGGAAGGGTGACAATTCCTTGATCAATCAGGTCCTGAATTTTATGCTTCAAGTTGATGCAATCCTCAGTGGTATGTCCAGCACCTCCTGAATGGTAAGCACAATGAAGATCGGGCCTGTAAAGTCTGGAATTGACATTGACATTTTTTGGATCAATTGTTCGCATCAAACCAGCCACTTTCAATCTCTCAAAGAGTTGGGTTCGACTTTCAACCAAATGAGTAAAGACTCGAGAAGGTTTCTTCAAAAACTCCTGACAAGAAAGATTGTAGTTATTTCGTGAAGATGGAGATACTTGGCAGTAACTGGGAGGATTTTGACGAGCAGGTGCTGGTGTTTGGAAATTTTGGTATTGTGGAGCTTGGTAGCTATGAGGGGCATTTGGGTAATTTGGCAATGCAGCTTTGTAATTTGATTGAGCATTTGGGTAATTTGGCAATGAAGCTTGGTAATTTGGATGATTTGGTGGTGGAGTTTGGTAATTTGGTTTGATAGGGTAAGGATTTTGTGGAGCTAAAAGATAGATTTTGGATGGTAAAGGCTTTCGAACATTAACACTGGCATGCCTCTTTGATTTTTGGCTCGATTCAAATGAGATAGAGAAAACATCTTCCCTCTTCCTCCTCAATGGTCCTGAGGGTTCGTCTCGAGGAGACATTCAGACGATTTTGCCAGTCTTGAGACCGTCTTCAATAGCTTCACCAATTTTAACTATCTCACTGAACTTCCCTCCTAAAATGAGCAACATCCTATTGTAGTACTTCGGCTCTTGAATCCGCACAAAGACTTCAATAATTTCTTTCTCGTTCATGGGAGGCCTAACCCTTGCAGCCTCTCTTCTCCAACGGTAGGCATACTCTCGATAGGTTTCAGTAGAATTCTGTTTGATTCTCTCCAAAGAGTATCGATCAGGGATGAATTCTACATTGTAACCAAACCTTGCAATGAAGTCTTTAGCCAAAGCATTCCAACTTGGCCACTGCTTGATTTCTTTAGAAATAAACCATTCTAAAGCTTCCCCTTTTAGACTTCGACTAAAGAGTCGCATTAACAAAGCCTCATCTTTCCCAACTCCAATAAGTTGATCACAATAAGCCCTCAAATGAGTCAAAGGATTTTCAACTCCACTAAATGTGTCAAATTTTGGTACTTTAAAATTTTCTGGAAGCTCTAAATGTGGATGACGACACATATCTTCATAATTCAACCCCACAATGTGTGAGGTGTATTGAAAGTCCTTGATTGCATTCATAACTTCATCTCTGATGCTTTGCTCAGCCTTTCCTTTCATGACCTTCCACTCCTTCTCCTTCTTCTCATAATGATCGGGTTCAAAATGTGTGGTAAATAGAGGGTATGATTCTGGCGATATTGAAATATGACAAGCGGTTTTTAGAGGAATGGGTTGAGTGGTAGGTGGGTTTTGGATAATTTGAGTAGGAATTTGATGGATTGGAGGAAAATTCTGGAAGTTGTCATTTGGATTTTGAGGAGTAGGTAACTTTTGGTGTGAGGAGCTAGCATGATATGGGTTAGGGGTGGTTAAGTCAATGATGGGAGGTTTTGGAGTCGTAGCGGTGGATGAATCATTCGGAAAATGTTCGGATATTGGAATAGAAGTAGGAAAATGGAGTGGAGGCCTTCCGTTGTCTGGAGTAGGAGTGTTGGCAATGATAGCTAGGTTTGTCAAATCTCGGGTCTTGTCCATTTCAGCCCTCATTTCAGCAATTTGTTGGAACAATTGTGCAATCAACTTGTTCTGTTCAGCAATAATAGGGTCATTCACAGTAATTTCGGTCAAATCAGTATTCTCAACATTTTCAACCATTTTCTCTTTGCCTTTTGACAAACATTGGTCGGAGAAGGAATCCTTGGGGTCTTTGGACCTTGTGAAATATGGATGTTCTACCATTTTCTCAACACAGATTAGTTTTGAGTACCTGACAAAGAAAAACAACTCAAAAGCAAATGTGTTAGTCTGTATCGATGATAAATAATACAAGATATCACACACATTTACTGTAAACACATAAGAGTTGCTTCATTTGAAGATAAATTATCCCACATATATAGAGAAATGACTAAATAGACAGGAATTTGTCTATTTGATTTTGAGCTTAATGAATCAGAAATGTCGACTTGAGTTGAGACAAAGTTGATTGTATTGTTGTACTTCTGATTTTTGGTCGATATGAAACTCTAATGTCTTTGCTAGAATCGAAAAAGATAAAATTTCTCAAAATGGGGACCGAGCCCTGAAAGGCTGCCTACGTATCTCACAAAAGAGAATTCAGGTCCTACGTAGTTCGACCCTTGAATCTCTTTTCAATTTGAGACGGTGAATATTTTCCTGATATGAGAGAGTAACATTTGAAAAGTGAAGATCGAATTTTGTTGGAAAACTAAAGACTCAAAGATTATTTGGATGCACTTTCGATAGTGACTTGATATTTATGCTTAAAGGGTTCTAGAAAATTTCCAAAAGAGTAGGCTAGAACATCTTCAAATAAAGCAACATATTCACAAAAATAGTTATAACACATAAACAGTTATTGCTCATTCTAAGCAAATATGTGACCCTTTTATGCCAAAGGTAAGCCTAACGATTTGAAGGATGTATAACGTCATTTGAAATATTCATTGCCCCCAAAATCCAAATGTATACATGTTTTACCAATAAACTGAATGGGGATGCATAATAGGGAAAATGGGGATACAAAATAATCAGTCCCGCGCAGGGGTACAATTCTAAGCTATGCCTTCATAGAAAATCCATCTTTCTTGAACTTCTTGTCGTCTCCAAATGTCGACGCCTTTGGATGGACTAGTAGCTTGTAAATCTCTCTCTTCGATTAGAATAAGTTATAATATACTCCTTACGCCAAGGGACAATGATTTTTCAAATAACTTATACATCCTTCAAATTTGAACATGTAAGTATGATCGTCCGCTTAAGCCGTGGGCCATTTTGGACTCAAGGTGGTCTCTCCAATGGGCCCGACACACCTTGGGTGTTGGGTCATCTTCGTTCGATGCGCTAAAAGGATTTGGTTACGCTCTACGCTAGTTGACTAAGACTTGGTTTTTGAAAGATCGGGAACCCGAGTTGGACAAACTACGGGGTGAAGTATAATAAACGACATTGGATGACCACAAGCCAACTATTCGTTTATCACTTCGAAATAATTTAAAAGTGTTTTTTCTGAAGGACAGCCGTGGAAAGCTACGTAACCGCCTTTTCTCCTAATGCAAACTATTTGCTGTTTGGCGGAATCGGATGCCATGAAATGCAACTGTTTATAATATACAATAAATGAAACAAGTAAGCAATTTAAACAAATAACCCAATAGGTTAATCTTAAGGTTAGAACCCATTCAAGTCACCAGTGGATTCGCCATTCTGTTTTATTAGGAAATAGGTAATTTAGACTGGTTTAGAGTCGCCACTTAATTTTTAAGAAAAATCAAGAAAACTGATTTTCAAAAGATAAAAACAGTAAATCGATTGAAAATATTAAAAGGGGGTTCGAGGTTCTCATTAGCTTTTCGGGAAAGGTTTGAAAGCACCCGAAATACCCGCCAACATGCGGTTATCCGACGATTAATTATTTGGCTAGTTATTTTTCAAAAAATAGGCATACTTGATTAAATAGAGGAAATAAGCAATTAAGGCTTGAAATCATTTTTAGGGGGGGAGAGAACTATTAAAAATATTGTTGAGTAATATTTTAAAGTAATTTAAGTAAAGAATAAGCATGATTATTTAGTCTTTATAAAAAATCCCGAAATGACTCTCTTTTGGGGAATTGATTAGGAAACCTTAAAATTAAATAAACACATAAAATACCTAATAGTAAATAAATGAGACAGGGAAAGAAGGTTTGGGCCCAAGTCTGGATCTGTCCACCTAGGCCAGTACTTGGCCTAATTTCATTATGAACCTTCGGCCCATTTAAATCACATGTGTCTGTCCTAGTCTAACATAAAAGAAATGTTTTCTTTCGGGCCTTAGACCCAATTCTTCCACCTGTCCTAAGGACTAACAAGTGATAATAATGATTGCAAATAAAGGGCTTAGGCCCAAAGTAACAAAATACAAAGCTGGAAATTAAGAAGTGGGCCTTTGGGCCCAAATCTGCCATGTATATAGCATATATACTAAGTGTATATTGCTGTATATTTGTTTATCAGCTCCAATTCTTGTTCGTCAATTTCGGGGGCCTGCTCTTCGAATTTCACGGCTAGCTAACTCAATAGAGGGAAATTGAGCATTTATGACTCTCTCGAAATGCGGGGGGAGGAAATAGGAGTTCATGATGAACTCGGACAGATTTCACATGCAAACAAATTAAAAGGAGAAAAGTTAATTTATAAACCAATTAAGAGAAATAGGGAGAGGATATACTACATTATACAAAGGAAGGAAATGAGACGTATATATCCAAATTAACAGAAACAAAAAAAAAAAGATATGCTGGGAAAAATAGAGACCAATCAAACTTTGAAAGTTT
>JAJOOO010027278.1:0-12453 GCA_029582685.1 Solanum piurae
CAAGATAGATATAATAAATTGAGAAAGTAAAATATCTTGGCTATTTACAAAATCATGAATAGAAGAAAATATAATTTCAAGATCTCATATCTATAAAAATAAAAAATAAAAATTTTGTGTGTGCGTGTGGTTTTGTGTGGTTGTGTGTGTATATAAAATAAGGATCTCTGGTAAAGAGACCATATAACTAAAAATAATAATTGTAATTGGCCTAAAAATTAATTATTTCTATATTTTTTTAGTGGTGGGCGTAATTTCATATATATGAGGTATTCAATATTTGGTTCTATGTGTGAATTGGATAGTAAATTGATTGTTTGGACTGAAATTAGTGAGATCAAAATGGACTAAAGGTTAATTATTTAATGTATAACCTTGTCAAAAGTTTATCATGAGTGAGATGGATTGGGTCAAAATAGCTAACAATATATCATAACTCAAATCACCCAACTCTAAACTTAATTGTTTTATATATTTTCTTATAAGTCGTTTGATTACAAACTTGTTACTTTTTTTGTTACGACTCAAACTATCATGAGTGGCATCCGCACTAAAGCTCCTTGTGGGAGAATCAACCACTAACTCAAACTAAACCCAACACACCATTTATAAACCAAGTTAACCATATAAAGCAAAAAAAAAGTAGTTTTCAAACAGCCAAGGATTGAGTCCCCATAAATTCAACAAATAGTTAAAATATTTGGGAGAATAACCCCCAAGTGTAACGACCCTTTAGGTCGTTTTGAGTACTAGAGTTTTTTATTGCATAAAAGACTCTTTCGATAGATTTTAAATGAGTATTGTGGACTATTCGTAACTATAATTATAAAATTCATGGGATAGTTTTAATAATTTATTTAATTGGTAGTTAAAGAAAATAACATTAAAATTAGTAGTGGATGACTTTTACCATTATTTTTATGATTAGTCAGGTATATTAATTAGGGTAGTAAACAATATGCAGAGAAGAAGGAAAAGTAGGCGAGAGAACAGAAAGTGGCGTAGAACAAAGAGAAAGGGTAGACGACGGCTTCAGGTGAGCAAAATTATTGAACTTTCAATATTGAGATTGTTAGTGATATAAATTTATATAATAATAATATTATGGTTAAATTTATGATGAGAAGGCTGCATGACAACTGGTGATATAGAAAATATTATTTTGACTTTAGATGATTGTCCTTTTTAATATTTTAAGTTTAATGTCTCTTTGAGAAAGTGAACAATATTTCATCGGTGGGAGGTTTCATTAATTAATTATTATGTTATTGATTTATGTCAGATTTGTTTTATTATTACAATAATATTGGGTGTGAAAGGAAATTAGATGAATTGAGTTGGAAAAGTTAGAAACAAAGTCACGGTGTAGTTGAACCTTGAGGGAATAATATAATGGTTTGGATATGAATTGAAGGTGGGCTAATTAAGGGATTTATGGTTGACTTTTGGGAGACAAATTTGTGTCTTCCGTTATTAGCCGTGAGGTGCTATTAACTGGAAAGAAATTGACAATTGAATCCATGTGGGTTGCCACTGATTTTGTACCAGAGGTTTCAATATAATCGGATTTTAATTTTATTATCGTATTATAAGTCAAGTCCTGATATATTGAGATAGGTAATTAAATACTAGGTGTATTGTATTAATTGAATATCCTTAAAGTTATTGATAATGGGAGGAATTAAGACTTACCCTTAGGCTTGAACTTTAGGAAATTGATTATAGATTGGGTGAGTTTTTGAGTCTAGGATAGACATAGAGTTGTATAAAAGTCTATAGATTCGTTAACTTACAAATTATGCATACGTGATAGATTGAGAACATTCGGAGGCCTTGAGGAAAGGAAAAGCGTTGGAGAAGTAGCTTGCCCGACTTTGGTTCTTCGGTGGAGGTAGATTATGGTTTATTCTATTTGATAGATAGACTCTTAATAGTGATTGATATGCATTGAATGATATTGTGAAGTTCTCTATGTACTTGATTGTGTGATTGTGTAGCTTGGTTGTGTGGTTTGTGATTGGTCTGAAATCCTGAAACCGTGGAATTTATAATCTTGACACTGTCTATCGAAGTGATGCCTTGAATAAACAAGGCTTGATGAAATATTGTTAATGAATTGAAAAGTGGTGATAATAAATGATAAATTAATGATATTATTGGATCGGAGTGTCACGTTCCGACACGGTATTATTGGATCGGAGTGTCACGTTCCGACACGGTATAATTGGATCGGAGTATCACATTCCAACACGATATAATTGGATCGGAGTGTCACACTCCGACACAGTATTATTGGATCGGAGTATCACGTTCCGACACAGTATAATTGGATCGGAGTATCACGTTCCGACACGGTAACATTAAAGGAAAAAGATATTGAATTAACTTAATGTACTCAAATCTCAAAGAACTCAATTCCCAAATTAGTTTGGTTTGGAGGAATGAGTCCTCATGTGTGATCTTGATATTGTTGACTAATTACGTACTTACTTTAGTGTTGTTGACACTGATTCATGTGTTTGTTGCTTGCCACCTGCTAAGTGTCATAGTTGATTTTATACTATTATTCATTACATATTAGTTTATATTTTGGGTTGGCCGATGATATCTACTCATTACATGTTGCCCTGTACTGAGCCCTACTTGTGTATCAGTGACTTCGACTCACCCTCAGTTGTAGCTAGTCTCCAGCACATCAGGATCCAGGGTGAGCTATTCATTCCAGCTCGTGTTGGATTCTCTTGGTCATGGCATGATTTCCTAAGTTTTCGTACATAAACTATTTTATTCATTTATTTTGGTGTCTTTAATACTCTTAGACTTAGTATTTGAAGATTAGATGTCCTTGACGTGATGACTTTCAGATTTTGGGGATAATAAGTATTAGACTTTAGAGGTTTATTTGATTGGTTACTTTAATAAGTTTTGATCTTTCGCATTATTGTCGTAATTCGTAGTTGAATTATTGATATAAGTTGGAGTTTGGATTCCTTGGTTCGCCCACTTTGAAGGTTAAGTGTAGGTGCCACTCACGACTCATTTTGGGTCGTGACACGAAGAATTGCAAGTAGTGGTACCGAAACTGTAACGACTTGTTCCCGTTGTTATAGAAATGCCAACGGGGGAACATTTGGGGTCGAATTGTTTTTCCGTAGTAATTGGATTTTCGCAACCTAGTCCAGATTTGTACGAAATCAGAGTCTTTAAGGTGTAGGGAAATCTGGTAACAATCGGGTGAATCATTTATAATTTTGATTGCAGGAGTAGTAAGATAACTCGTTAACGAATCCGTACGACTTTACGAAATTGAATTCGGGTGAGTAGAACTCCCGGAATCGATCTTAGCGCTAAGGGTTATTTTCTGAGCGTCGTTGGTTAGAGTTGTGTTGTGAAATGGGGATTTTAGATTTCTCAAAATAGCCCTCTGTTTTGTTCCAGCCGCTTTGGCACTGGATTTTGCCACTCTGGCGGGGCCGTTACAGCAGGATGATGGCTGTTGTGACGGGCTCGACGCGACTTAAGGTCACTAATAAACCCCTAAACGACCTTATTATGCACTTTTTTACTTTTAGAACTAAGGAACTCACCCCAGCCGACTCCTACTCATTTTTCATCATTCTTGAGTCTAAAGGTAAGTTTTTCACTCCCCGAATTTATTTTTCGATCCGTAGAACGTAATAGAATGGGTGAATATTGATGGGAGAGGTTTTTTTTTTATAGATTCTTTGGTGGAAACAACCTTAATTTGGATAATTGGGATCATGGGTTTGATCTAGGGTTCATATAATTGTTAGTAATTTGGGTAAATAATGATTGCTTATTGATTCCTGTATCATATACAATTGTTTGTAAATAATTGTTTGTGATTCTATGATTGTGTGATGTATGTTTGTTCTTGCTTCATTATGATACTTGTATATGTATGAATGTTGCAATGTTGACCACGCTTAGTGTAAATGAGATAGATGAATGATGATTGTCATGAAATCATGACTTAAATGTATGATCTTGATGATATACTTGTGATTGTGATTGTGGTGTGTTAAATGGATCGGTTGCCACGTTTCGGCATAACTAACTTGGATTGGTTGCCACATTCCGGCATAACTATGGGATTGGTTGCCACGTTCCGGCATAATTATGGGATCGGATACCACGTTCCGGTATGCTAACTATTTGGATTTGGGTCCCATGAAAGGGCCAATGATTTAATATAAAATGTGAAGTTGTTCGATGTTCATAAGTGTTGATAATATTGTATATGTTAATATATATGCATGTGATTATAATGTTGTCTTGACTTGCTTATGTTGCATTCAGTGGGATAGCCTCGTGATCCTATAAGTACACTGTGATTGTGTACTGATACTGCACTTGCTCTTATTTTTGTTGAGTATAGGGCATCTTCAAGCGGTTACTGACAAACCTCGCTTAGGAGATTACTGATCGTTCGAATTCAAGGGTGAGCCAATTCTTCCGGGCTGCCATGGGTTCTCTTTCGTCTATGTCCACCATTTTCGGACTTAGACTATGTTCTATTAGTTATTAGTACATTAGTTGGGGGTTGCATCCCTTATTGTTTAGAGTTGGTTCATTGTTAGATGTTTTGGTACATTGACTTTCAGGTTCTAGGTTATTTCTTCCCATTGTTAGTTCGTTGTTAGACTTTTGTTGGAGTTTATCGAAACTCCCTCTTTATTTCCTTAGTATTTAACTTACTTTCGTAACTTAAATGCCTTAGTATTTTGTTTAGTTGCTTGGTTTGGATTGCAGTTGTGGTTCTTCCACCTGAGAGTTAGTGTGGGTGCCAATCACGACTGTCTGGGTCGTGACAAAAACTCTAATCGAACCAATAGTCAATAATGGGGATGCAACCGCGAAACTAAAAACATAACTTACCGACTAATGTCTTTCAGAATATTATAATTTACTTTATTTTTATTGTATTTAATTTTTTCCTAAAGGAAGCAAATACAAATAGTGTTGTGGAACACGTCTCTTTAGTTGTACTATGTATAAAAAATAATGCTATTTTTATAAATGATTTCAGTTAACTCAATTATGGAGTTGAAGTTTTGATTTTGATTTTTATTTTTGGAGATAAAAATGAGTTAGGACCATTTTACTTAATTCTTATCTTGCCTAATCTATTTTCCCCTATTCATATGGGTGATTGCAATTAATTCATTATAATCCATCCAAATACAGTTCAGTTCCTTATTTTCCACAAGTATAAGTAAGAAAATGTATTAAATAAAACAGGTGTACACTACAACTTGATAATAATAGGCATCATATCTTCATTGATTTTCATATGATCTAAACTTCATTGCATTTAATTAACATAAATACAAGAAAGTAAACACAAACTTTGTACAACATTATTTAAGGACCAATCATCAGTTAAAAAAATAAGTGTCAATTCTACAAACATGAAACTCTTTTTTGCCTTTGTTTTTCTTGCTTTTTTCCTTTTTGTAACTGAAAAAATGGTTGAAGCTATTCGACCATATGAGAGTTTAACAACAAAAGGTGAAAAAATCTTACAACCTTTTTTGGTGGTTCACAAAATTTCAAAGTCTCATGATGGTCCACGTAATCCAGGATTTTCACATCATTTGGTTCTTGGGGGCCTGATCCACGGCAGAGTCCACATCACCTGCCAGCAGCACCAATCAAGTCAAACAAAATTATATATTCAAACTTAACCTTGTAGCTTTATTTTTTTTATTGAAGAAAGTTTTTTTCATTGCTCTTGAACCTAGTTTGGAAGCGTACTTACGATTATTAGATACTCATGTCGTTAGAACTGAAAATAAACAGTATTTTATTTGATCTAATATGCATATTTAGTCCGTCAATGAAATACCAATCGAAAAATGAGTAGTTTTTGTACCAATATTGAAAGTCTATAGTTATAATTATCTTCTTTTTTTTCTTGGGTGGAGGGGGGGGGGGGTCAAGAGAGATATAATAAATTGAGACAATAAAATATCATGGCTATTTACAAAATCATGAATAGAAGAAAATATCTTTTCAAGATCTCATATCTATAAAAATAAATAAAAAAAATTTGTGTGTGTGTGCGTGTGTGTATAAAATAAGGATATCTCGTAAAGAGACCATATAACTAAAAATAATAATTGTAATTGGCCTAAAAATTAATTATTTCGATATAGGGGTGGGCGTAATTTCATATATATGAGTTATTAAATATTTGGTTCTAGGTGTGAATTGGATAGTAAATTGATTGTTTGGACTGAAATTAGTGAGATCCAAATGGGCTAAATGTAAATTATTTAATGTATAACGTTGTCAAAAGTTTACTATGAGTGAGATGGATTGGGCCAAAATAGGCTAACAATATATCATAACTCAACTCACCCAACTCTAAACTTAATTGTTTTATATATTTTCTTATAAGTCGTTTGATTACAAACTTGTTACTTTTTTTGTTATGACTCAGACTATCGTGAGTGACATCTGCACTAAAGCACCTTGTGGGAGAATCAACCACCAAGTTAAACTACACCCAACACACCATTTATAAAACAAGTTAACCATATAAAGCAAAAAAATAGTAGTTTTCAAACAACCAAGGATTGAGTACCCATAAATTCAACAAATAGTTAAAACATTTGAGAAAATAACCCCTAAGAACAACAAGTATTGGTACCAAAATTCTAATCTAACCAATAGTCAATAATGGGGATGCAATCGTGAAACTAAAAACATAACACACCTACTAATGTCTTTGAGAATATTATAATTTACTTTATTTTTATTGTATTTTATTTTTTCCTGAAGTAAACAAATAAAAATAGTGTTGCGGAACACGTCTCTTTATTTGTACTATGTATAAAAAATATTGCTATTTTTATAAATGATTTTAGTTAACTCAATTATGGACTTGAAGTTTTGATTTTGATTTTGATTTTTGGAGATTAAAATGACTTAGGACCATTTTAGTTAATTCTTTTCTTGCCTAATCTATTTTCCCCTATTCATATGGGTTCAATTAATTCATTATAATCCATCCAAATATAGTTCAGTTCCTTATTTTCCACAAGTATAAGTAAGAACATATATTAAATAAAACAGGTGTACACTACAACTTGATAATAATAGGCATTATATATTCATTAAATTTCATATGATCTAAACTTGATTGCATTTAATTAACATAAATACAAGAAAGTATACACAAATTTTGTACTACATTGTTTAAGGACCAATCATCAATGAAAAAAATAAGTGTCAATTCTACAAAGATGAAACTTTTTTTTGCCTTTGTTTTTCTTGCTTTCTTCGTTTTTGGGACTCAAAAAATGGTTGAAGCTATTCGACCCTATGAGAGTTTAACAACAAAAGGTGAAAATATCTTACAACCTTTTTTTGGTGGTTCACAAAATTTGAAAGTTGCATGATGGTCCACGTAACCCTGGATCTTCACATCGTCTGGTTCCTGGGGGCCCTGACCCACGACAGAGTCCAGATCACCCGCCAGCAGCACCAATCAAGTCAAACAAAATTATATATACAAACTTAACCTTGTAGCTTCATTTTTTTATTGAAGAAAGTTTTCGTCATTTCTCTTGAACCTAGATTGGAAGCGTACTTATGATTATTAGATACTCCTGTCGTTACAATTGAATACAAATACTGCTTTTTTAATCTAATATGCATATTTAGTCCATGAATGAAATACCAACCAATATTGAAAGTCTATAGTTATAATTATCTTATTGTTTTTTTTCTTCGGGAGGGGGGGGGGGGAGGTCAAGATAGAAATAATAAATTGAGACAGTCAAATATCTTCGCTACTTGCAAAATCATGAGTAGAAGAAAATATCTTTTCATGATATCATATCTATATAAAAAAATAAATAAATTATGTGTGTGCGTGTGGTTTTGTGTGTGTGTATAAAATAAGGATATTTCGTAATGAGACCATATATCTAAAAATAATAATTGTAATTGGCCTAAAGATTAATTATTTTGGTATTTGTTTAGGGGTGGGCGTAATTTCATATATATGAGGTATTCAATATTTAGGGGTGGGCGTAATTTCATATATATGAGGTATTCAATAAGGAAATGTCCAATCCGGAATTTTAAGGGTTATTTTAGTCTTTTCATTTCCCTATTATTTTAATCCATTTTTAGGAGTTTAATATGGGTCAAATGAGATTTTAATCAGTTTTAGAATTTGGGATTTCACGGTAGGGCTAAGGAGAAGAGAAAAGAAGAAGGAGAAAAGGGCAAATTCATCAAGATCGATCAAGAAAGTTGGTGTTTCGCCAAGGATTTACTTCTATCAGGTATATGAGATTACATAGCGTTGGGTTAGTTCACCCACGCGCCAACCATGATTCAATTCAGCAAATTTAAGTCTTTGTAAGTTTAGAAATTGAGTTCTTGATGAACATTGTTGAAGGTTTCGTTTGAATTCTTATGGGTTGTGTTGTTGAAAGTTTCTTGCGCTTTGATTCATGTTTTCCGTGTGTAATTTTGGTTTGAATATACCATATATGGAGAGTATAAATGATTCTAAGTGTTTTGGGAAAGAACTAAGTAAAATTAGAGGGATAAGAGTTGAAAAACGAAGAAGAAAATTTGGGATTTTCTAGGGAAGAGACTGGGGCGCCGCACCTCTCAGCGCCCCCAAAAATAGTCTCTGAATGTGGGGCTTTGGAGCAACGCGCAAGCCAGAGTGTCCCAAAGTGTTCTCTGAATTTTGAGGGTTGGCGCCCCGCGTCTCTCAGAGCGCAAGGGACGCCAGTTCTCCCCATTCGTTCCCAACCTTTTTGTACTTGTTCCTTAGCAATGTACCTATGTTTTCTAGTTGATTCCAACACCCTAAGGTACATCTAAACATCATGAAATCATCAACAAACATGAGATCATGAACCTTGAATCCATAATCCAATTCAAGGAAAGTTGGGATCAAAGTCAAGAGAAGTTCTTAGAGTTTTCCAAAAGTCTTTTGCAAACGTTTTAACTTTGTTTTAAGACTTAAGTTTTGAGTTCAGTAAAGAGTAAAATTGAAGTTCATTTCTTCAAAAGTATATGGGGACTAAGTATTTCCAAAGAGATTTAAAATGTTTTCACATTTAAATAAGAATGGAAACTGAGATTTCCAAATAGTCTTCGGGCTAGTTTTCAGAAAAAAAGTAACCGCTTTCTAAATAAAGCAAGAGGGGAAACTTTGATTTCCAAGATAGCCTTTGAGCTAAGTTTTTTCAGCATTAATCTCAAATCACAGAAGAAATATGGTTTTACACATAAGAGATAATATATTTTGAGAGTAGTATTGAGCACCGAATTGGGGGCGAGCATGAGTTTAGATAACTCACGTCTCCATAAAACCATGTAGCCACCATGGGTAGAAAAGGCTCATACTTTTTAGATGAACCCTTTTCACAATAGACTAGTGGATCCACTTAGTAGTTCAGGTCCTATACCTCTGGCCGGGTATAGGATGCGCTGGCAACGTGAGGTAGATCGATGTATCATCACTATAGCTCTTATGTAATGTCGGTTAGAGAAACTCCCACATAAATTATTGTATTTTTATATATATCAGTTTATTGTATTTTTACATACATTTTAGAGTTATGTTGTATCCTTGTATATACATAGAGTTGACATCATGTTTTTAATCACCTTTCCTTTATATTGCACTTGTTTTAAACTATTTTATATTGAAATGAGTTCAGTTAAGTATTCATGAGTTGAGTTGAGCCAAGGTAAGTGTTTCTTTCAGAATCTCTTACAAGCCTATGTTGTTTAGCATTCCAACTCGCATACTCGTACATTCAATGTACTGATACCAGTTGGCCTGCATCGTCTTATGATGCAGACACATGTAAATAGGATCGACATTCCAGTGCATCGTTGATCCAGTGAGCATTTCAGAGTCTGTCGATGAGCCTCCTTGCATTCCGAAGGATCTATTTTCATTGCTTTCTAGTTAGTTCATTAGGATGTTGTGGGGTTTGTCCCAACATCCATCTCAGTTGTTTTAGAGGCTTCATAGACAGTCAAATGTTAGTCTTTTGACTCTTTTCATTATCATTTCTTATTGGTAAGACTTGGGTTGCCACTTTTGGCCAAGTTGAATGTTTAACCTTTAAACATTCTCAGTTATTTTATTATTCAGTTTAGTGAAATGTTATTGATCGTTATAAGTATGAATATTGTCTTCTGCTGAGTTAGGTAAGCCAGACCAAGGGTTCGCTTGGGGCCAACAATAGTCTTCGAGTGCCAGTCCTGCCCAGGGTTTATGCTCGGGGTGTGACAAACTTGGTATCAAAGTCCAAGGTTGAAGAGTCCTAGGGAGTCTATGAAGCTGTGTCTGTAGAGTCATGGTTATCCGTGTGAAGCGTGCCACATCTATAATTAGCAGGCTGCAACATTTAGGAACTATCTCACTTCTTTCATACTCATTTTGTGTGTTAGAGTTTAATCTCTAAAAAGTTTCCTTCTAATTCATGTCTGCACGTGTTTTAGATAATCATGTCTCCACGAAGAGCAGTCAGAGGTCGTCCATCTAGGAGGAATGTTGAGGAACAAGAGTTACCCAATGCAACTGAAGTCCAACCGCAAGGAGAAGTTGCTAATGTTGAGTTAAGAGAGGCTATAAGGATGCTCAGTCAAATTGCGACTAACCAAGCTGGGAAGTAGAGAGGAGCTCGACAAGAAGAGGCTGACACTTCAAGGATTCGTGAGTTCTTGAGGATGGACCCTCCAAGTTTCACTGGTTTGAGCACTGCAGAGGATCCAGAGAACTTTATTGAGGAACTGAAAAAGGTGTTCGATGTGATGCATATTACTGATATTGTGAGAGTTGAGCTAGCTGCATATCAGATGAAAAATGTTTCTAGGACTTGGTTTGATCAGTGGAAAGGGGGTAGAGCTGAGGACGCACCACCTGCGAGTTGGGCTTGTTTCGAAGAGGCTTCTTGGTGCGTTTCTTTCCCCGAGAACTGAAATAGGCCAAGGTACGTGAGCTCCTCAGACTTAAGCAGGATTCTCTAAGCGTTCATAAATATGGGTTGAAGTTCACCCAACTATCCCGATATGCTCCGGAGATGGTTAAGTACATGAGTAGTAGAATGAGCTAGTTTGTTGATGGGTTGGGCCGTCTATCAAGCAAAGAGGTCCGGGCAGCAATGCTTATTGGAGACATGGACATTTCGAGGTTGATGGTCTATGTGCAACAAGTAGAGGAAGGGAAGTTGAGGGATAGAGAGGAATTCAAGAACAAGAGGGCTAAGACAGGGAATGAGTCTGGTAGCAGAAGAGTAATGCCAACATGTCATCCTTCCAACAGAAACAAAAGAGACCTGCTCCATCATCTGCTAGTGCACATGCACCTAAGAACAAATGTGAGTACAATAATCAGAACTTCAGAGCTAAACCTGCTTATTCCCAGTGTAGTGTGGCGCAAGGGGGTAGTAAGCCTCCTGCCTGCGCCAAGTGTGGTAGGAACCACTCAGGTATTTGTCGTGAGGGCTCCACTGGTTGTTTCAAGTGTGGTCAGACTGGGCATTTCATGCGAGAGTGTCCAAAGAATAAGCAGGGAAATGGTAATGGGGGCAATAAAGCCCAGTCTTGTTCAGTTGCTCCACCAGACAGAGATGCACCTAGAGGGGCTACTTCTGGTACTGGCGGAGGAACAAACCGCTTATATGCTATCACTAGTCACCAAGAGAAAGAGGATTCGCCAGATGTTGTCACTGGTATGATTCGAGTCTTTGACTTTACTGTTTATGCCTTGCTAGATTCAAGAGCGAGTTTATCTTTTGTAACTCCATATGTTGCTATGAACTTTGATGTTATTCTTGAGCAACTTAGTGAACCATTCAGTGTCTCTACGCCTGTTGGTGAGTCTATTCTAGCAGAGAGAGTTTATCATGATTGTCCCGTTTCCGTCAATCACAAGAGTACCACGGCTGATTTAATTGAGTTAGACATGGTAGATTTGATTTCATTCTTGGTATGGACTGGCTTCATGCCTGTTATGCCTCAGTTGATTGTAGAACTCGAGTAGTCAAGTTTTAGTTTCCAAATGAGCCAGTCTTAGAGTGGAAAAGCAGTTCAGCAGTGCCTAAGGGTTGTTTCATTTTGTACCCTAAGGCAAGGAAGTTAGTTTCTAAGGGGTGTGTCTATCACTTAGGGTGTGTTTGGTATGAAGGAAAATGTTTTCCACTAGAAAATGTTTTCCTGGAAAACAAGTTGATTTGACTTATTTTCTCATGTTTGGTTGGTGAGTAGAAAATATTTTTCGGAAAAGATTTTTAGTGTTTGATTTATGAATGAAAAATGATTTTGAGAAATATATTTTATTTTTACTAGAGTAGAAAATAATTTTTGAAATTGAAAATATTTTTTAAAAACAAACTTAAATTTTTTTTGGGGGTGGGGGGTCGAGGGTAGGGGTGAAAAATT
>JAJOOO010027512.1:0-12033 GCA_029582685.1 Solanum piurae
CAGTCCATCTTTGATCACCACTTTGTTGGAACAAATGTTGCACTTGACCTCTGCATTCTCATGCTTAAAGGGGAATTCAAAGAAGAGCTCGTATGAGACATTTTCTGCCAGTGTCAAGGTTTTGGGAGCTCCAGCACACTGGCGACTCAAAATGAATTTTCATGGAGCGCAATAGTAGGCCCTGATACGACTACTATTGAAGTTAACCTGGCAGCCCCGGCAATTGACATTCTCATTTTGATAATCCAAGTAGCAAGTTAACCGTAGAGGGTGTTGCGGATGAGACATATGTTGAATCATAGATGGAACCGAGAAGCAAGTTTTATCAATAAAGTAATTGCAATCACTGCAAAAGTACCCTGTCGAGTATTCAGAGTGGCACAAGTTGCATGCCAGGGGCTTGTCCGAGTTATATTCCTTGAGAGTATGGCAGTGAGAGAAATGTGTAACGTTCCCAGATGGTTGACCTTCAAGTGTTGTGGGAGGGCGATTTGTTGTTGCCAGAGTTTGCAGCCGGTTTTGTAGTTTACCCATGGAATAATTCTCCATTCCGTATTCTGATACAGCAGCACAATTGACGTGACAGAGGTAATCATGCTCATGGTTGTAAAATAGCCAGCATCCAGTAGTGGGAACAACTTCAGTACAAATTGAGCAGAAGAGAGTAGCAGTCTCACTGGTTATTGGGAAAGAAAGGAACAGATGAAGCGGATATTTCACTTTTTGGTCCAAGGTTATGGGTATAGAAGCACATTCAACATGAAGATTGAAATTGCACGACTCGCAGCCATAGTATGACTGGAACAGAGAATGAACAGAATCATCATGTCCACAAGCAGCACAATGAAACTGTTCTCGGTTTGTGGCTTTAAAGGGCCGGAGAATAAGATTGTGGTCAGAGCCAGGATGAAAATCATGCCGAATTTCCCTTGGAAATTTACTACACACCTCATGAAGGTAATAATCACATTTTTATTGCAGGCATAACCTCAACCAGAGATGACGATGTTACAGAAGCTGCATTGGATTCTGTCACTCTCTCTAAGGTGATATCGAAACAATGGATGACGATGGTTGAAATGATTCAAGGCACCCTCTTTATCTGAGGTATCAGCAAAAGCAGCTCATAGTATCTGACTCATTCGCAGTGACTGCCCTTCTCTGCAGATATTGGGCTTAGTTTCCTTGTCAACTTCATTTTCTGATCTGTTTCTTTGGTAGTTCCAAAAATCTGCAATGGTGTTTTTTGTATGAAATGAAAGATGCAAGGAAGAATTTGGTTGTTTTCTTCCCAGTAATATATTTACTGAGATTTATAAGCTGAGCATTTAGGCTTAAAGTCTTAAAGTAGTGAAGATAAAATAATTCCATGTAGTATACTTGTTGTGATAATTTAAGAACTTAGTGCATCTGAACCTAAACAAGTTTGTTGGTTACCTAACTTGTAAATTTATATTCTCAACTACTAGTCCACTACCTCTCTTTTTTTATGACCACATTCATAACAACCAAACCACCTGCTTTTTAAAAGATTTGAAAAAAATGTTCTTGGAAAAGCAATGCCCTTCTGGAAATTGAAATTTTAAAGTCCTTAGACAGATTTCTTTTGTTCATATTAGCTTTTCTCCTCCAATGAAATATAGAGTAAAAGTTTGTGTGTGTTTTTTGACAAAAAGTCCTTATAGCTAGTTGATCTCAACTATTAATTCAGATTTGATGTTGCTCTATACCAATCTAAAAAATCCATTGATATCTCTAGAGTTCAGTAGCTAATAGTAGCAATTAGGAGTAAATATCTCAAAAGATCACTTAACTTTGTGAATTTATCTAACAAAGTCATTAAAGTTTGTTTTGTATCAATAAAATCACTAAAGTTAAGTTTTTTTTCTTATAAAATCACTGAGCCAAAAAATTTGTACAGTCAAAATGATACTGACAATTACTAGTAAACACACATTTTATCCAAATTTACTCTTTTTCTATTTTCCTTGTTTTCCGAATTCTGTCTAATCTTTTGAGCTCAAAGTTTAAAAAAAAAAAAAAAAGTTTCTGAAAAAGTCAATTAGGCTTATTAGACCCTAAATTAAAGTTCATACGTTTAGATATTGTAAAAGTTTTTAATTCGGAGAACTAAGAAGGCAAATCAAAAGTTATTGTTATACTTCTAACAGTAAACTCAATTAATAATTGAGCAACTTTCACATATAGCAAATACAAAAATTATATGTGTATGTTATAGTTATCGTTTGCATAACTGTGCTCCATAGCAAACATAAATATGTATATTTCGCTATACATATACAAATGAAAGTTATGGCTATTTTGTTATACATATATACAAAAGAAGTAATTGTATAATCTGTTTCGGCATACATATACAGAAGAATCAATTGTATAATATGTTTTGTATAAAGCGAGAAAGAGAGAAAGACAAAAGAAAACTGGGCAGGGGAAGATCGTATTTGTATAATCATAAGTGTATAGGACCAAAATATATGCATTTGTATTTGTATATACAATTTTCTCTCGCTTTATACAAACACAAACACAATGTATACATTTGTGTTTGTATAAAGTGAGAGAGGCGAGTGAGAGTGGCGAGCGAGATCTGGGAGAGGGAAGACAGGGGAACGAAAATATATGTATATATACAATTTTCTCTCGCTTTATACAAACACAAACGCATTTTATACATTTGTGTTTGTATAAAAGCAAGAGAGGCGAGCAAGACTGGCAGTGCAACACGAGAGTTGCGAGCGAGATTCCACCAGGGAGAGATGCGAAAATAACAACAGTTTGTTATGGGGTACAATTAAATCAAATTATGCTTATAGCATTTAATTTAAATTAATAGTTTGTTATTATATACAATTTTTCCTTAATTATATATGTTACTGCAAAAATTTATCAACAAATAAAAATAAAAAACTTTACTTTGGAAAGTATTTCTCACGTAAATAAAATATTTCAATTCTTAATAATATTTATTTTTTATGTCATGTAAATATGGACCCATTAATTTATTTATTTGTGGGATCCATGTTTACATCGCATAAAAAAAATTGTTTTGCCAAGTCAATATTTTTTTAATGTTGAAGTGATTTTATTGATATAAATATTTAAGTTGAGTAATTTTATTGATACAAAATAAAATTTAATGACTTTACTAAATAAATTCTTAAAGTTGAGTTACTTTTAAAGATATTAACACTGGCACACCAGCCGGAAATCACACAGCAGATATACAAGCACACCAGCTGGAAATAAAAAAGTAAAAAAGTAAAGAAACAAACACACTGCCAAAAACAAACACCTTCATACTGCAACTTTACCAAACTTCCAGTCTTGTGGAAGAACTAATTTCGGTTTACTCAGATATCTTCACTTCGTTTAACTGTTGAACTGATAACCTTTCCATCTTGGTCACATCATTGTTGGATTCATTTTTCAGGGCACAAACAACGTGCAAAGCTTCATCACGCTTCAAACTATAGTATAACATTCCATCTTTGGTCACCACTTTCTTGGAACAAATGTTGCACTTGATCTCCGCATTCTCATGCTTAAAGGGGAATTCAAAGAAGAGCTCGTAAGAGACATTGTCTGCCAGCGTCAAGGTCTTTGGAGCTTTAGCACAGTAGTGATTCATAATGAATTTGCATAGGGCATTTTGGAATCTACCTTGGCAGCCCGGGCAATTGACATTCTCATTTTGATAATCCAAGTAGCAAGTTAACTTGAGAGGGTGTTGAGAATGAGACATATGTCGTATCATGGATGG
This sequence comes from Solanum piurae, assembly GCA_029582685.1. Classification (NCBI taxonomy): domain Eukaryota; kingdom Viridiplantae; phylum Streptophyta; class Magnoliopsida; order Solanales; family Solanaceae; genus Solanum; species Solanum piurae. The sequence goes on from JAJOOO010027512.1 coordinate 3,782, forward strand.
AACCGAGAAGCAAGTCTTGTCGATAAAGTAATTGCAATCACTGCAAAAGTACCCTGTCAAATAATCAATGTTGCACAAGCTGCAATTCAGGGGCATGACCAAGTTATATTCCTTGAGAGCATGGCGGTGTGAGAAATGTGTAACGTCCCCACACTGTTGACCAGCAAGTGTTGTTGGAGGGCGATTTGTTGTCATCAGAGTTTGCAGCCTGTTTTGAAGTTTGCCTATGGAATGATTCCCCATACGGTATTCTGAATTTCCGATACAGCAGCACAGTTGAAGTGACAGAGGTAATCATGCTCATGGTTGTAAAATAGCCAGCATCCGGAAGTGGGAACAACTTTAGCACAAATTGAGCAAATGAGAGTAGCAGCCTCACAATTTATTGGGAAAGAAAGGAACAGATGAAGCGGATATTTCACATTACAAGATAATGCTATAGGTATGGAAGCACATTCAACATGAAGATTGAAATTGCACGACTATCGCAGCCATAGTATGACTGGAACAGAAAATTAACAGAATCATCATGACCACACACGGCTCAATGAAACTTCTCATTGTTGTTGGCCAACTGAAACGGCCTTAGATTAAGAGTGTGGTCATAGCCGGGATGAAAATCATGGCGAATTTCTCTAGGGAAGTTACTACACACATCATGAAGGTAATAATCACAATGCTTCTCCCAAGCATAAGCCCAACCAGAGATACTGATATTGCAAAAGGTGCATTTGATTCCTTCACTCTCTCGAAGATGCAATCGAAGCAATGGATGACGATGGCTGAAGTGATTTAAGACAACGTCACGAGGAGGAGGACGATCAGATACATTAGCCAAAGAAGCTCGTAGTAACTGACTCATTCGCAATGACTGCCCTCCTCTCCAGGCGCCATTGGGATCAGTTACCTTGTCAACTTCACTCATTCTCAATTTTTACTGAAACTTCCTTGTGGATACAAACTGTTTATGTACAAATATATAGATTTTTTGCAGCTACTCTCTCTGTTTCCTTTTGTTTTGGGGAGATAAATCCATAAATTGTTGATATGTTCCAAATACTAATGTTTGTGATATCAACACTGACTACATTTACATTGATCAGGCGTGAGCTTTGATTCCTCCACCAATAAATTTAATGGCTAAGCCCAATCACATGCTTTGTAAACAAAACAAAAATAATTTTTTCTTTATGCTAATTAATCATAGCACTTCCCAAGATAGAAGCATGCATATTTCTCCTCTTCTTATTAGTGTCACTCAAGGCATACTGTCAATTAGGGGTGAGCATTTGGTATTCAGTTCAGTATTTCCAAAGTACGATTTCGGCAATCAAGACTGAGGTATTTAATCAAATAATAAGCTTATTTGTTGACCCATTAATACAATTTTCTTAAAGATTAGAATATTGATAAGGAATTTGGAAATGTATGGACAACCTATAAAAGTTGCCACTAATAGTATGTTTTAGTGGCAAACTTAATCGCCGCTAATAACTATAAAAGTCGCCACTAATAGTCTGTTTTAGTGGCAACGATAGTCGCCGCTAATCCCTATAAAAGTCGCCACTAATAATATGTTTTAGTGGCAAATTTAGTCGCCACTAATAGTATGTTTTAGTGGCAACGCTAGTAGCCGCAAATACCTTTAATAGTTGCCACTTATATGTTTTAGTGCCAAACTTAGTCGCCCCAAATACCTATAATAGTTGCCACTAATAGTATGTTTAGTGGCAAACTTAGTCGCCGCGAATACCAATAAAAATCGCTACTAATTGTTTGTTTTAGTGGCAAACTTAGTTGCCGCAAATACCTATAATAGTTGCCACTAATAGTATGTTTTGGTGGTAAACTTAGTCACCACAAATACCTATAATTGTCGCAAATAATTATTTGTTTTAAAGGCAATCTTAGTCGCCACTAATAGTATGATTTAGTGGCAACACTAGTCGCCGCAGATACCTATATTTGTCGTCACTAATAGTATGTTTTAGTGGCAAGACTAGTCATCGCCAATACCTGTAATTGTCGCTACTAATAGCATGTTTTAGTGGCAAACTTAGTCGCCGCAAATACCCATAATAACCGCTATTATAGTATGGCAAAAATAGTCGCCACGAATACCTATAATTGTCGCCACTAATAGGTTGTTTTAGTGGCAAACTTAATCATCGCGAATATTTATAATAGTCCCCACTAATAAGGTCTTAGCGGACGCCCCCAAAAAAATTTGGCCAACCCAATTGGAATCTCATATACTAAAAATCAATGGACTTTAGTACTCGAAAAATGATAAAATTTGGGTTTTTCCATTCAGTGCCTCGTTTGAACTTGAAAATGCAGACGTTTGCTCCTCCGAACCAACTCACACCATTGATAAGTCTTAACGAAGGCCCACAAAAATTTTGGTCAAAAATCAACCGAAATCCCATATCACCAAAAATCCATGGACATCACAAGAAAAATGGTTAATTCGGGTTTTTCAGCTCTGGGACTCATTTGAACTTGCAAATGCGGACATTTGCCTCTCTGGACAAACTCACACCACTAATAAGGTCTTAACGGATAAACCCGCTGAAATCCAGTATCACCAAATATTTATCCATGGAGTATAGGATATGAAAAACAGTAAAATTAGGGTTCTCCCGCTCTAAGCCTCATTTGAACTTGAAAATGCAGACATTTGCCCCTCCGAACCAACTCACGCCATTAATATGGCTTTAACGGACGCGCACAAAAAAATTTGACCAAAACCCTGTTAGAATCCCGTATCACCAAAAATTCATGGACTATAGCACACGAAAATGGTAAAAATTGGGTTTCTTGCTCTGGGCCTCATTTGAACTTGAAAATGCAAACGTTTTGCCCCTCTGGACCAACTCACTCCATTAATAAGGTCTTAACGAATGCCTACAAAAAATTTTGGCCAAAAACCCATCGGAATACCGTATCACCAAAAATTCATGCACACCAAAAATAATAAAATTTGGGTTCTCCTGCTCTGGGCCTCGTTTGAACTTGAAAATGTAGACGTTTGCCCCTCTGGACCAACTCACGCCATTAATAAGGTCTTACCGGACGCCCATAAAAAAATTCGGCTGAAAATCCGTCGGAATCTCGTATCACCAAAAATCAATGGACTATAGCACACGAAAAATAGTAAAATTTGGGTTTTCTCATTCTGGGCCTCGTTTGAATTTGAAAATGCAGACGTTTGCCCCTCCGGACCAACTCACGCCATTAATAAGGTCTTAATGGACGCCTACACAAAATTTCGGCCAAAAGCCCACTAGAATCTCGTATCACCAAAAATTCATGGACTATAGCACACGAAAAATAATAAAATTCAGGTTTTACCGCTCCGGGCCTTGTTTGAACTTGAAAAGGAGTATCAAATACCGAACTATGTCCGGTAAATCAAATTTTAGTACATCGGTAATTACGTATGAAAGGAAAAGATATGTTCATAATTTGTCCAATATAACATGTTAACTTTAAGAGAAATAACGTATGGAGGTTAGATTACTCTATCAAAGCCCTAACATTATGAATTTGTTGGCATAGGTCAATCAAGACATCCATTCAGTTTGATAATTCAGTTTTCGATGATTTATGCCCACTCCTACTATTAAGCAATAGCCTAAAGATTATCCCACCGCTATGCTCTAGAATCGATCACAAAATTATAATCCCTGCATAACTTTACATAACTTTATTCACGAACCAAACAACCCCATAGTATATTCAACACAAGTATGCCAACAACAAACCAAGTGAAATCCCACAAAGGGGGGGGTTGAGAAGGTTAGAGTGTACGCACACCTTACCACAACCTCTACCAGGTAGAGAGGTGGTTTCCGAAAGACCCTTGGTTTAAGCAAAACAAAGCAGTAATAAAAAGAAAAACGAGACAGCTATACAACACAATTATGCCAATTAGATAATTTAGATGAGTTCCTTTTTCCATTCAAAATCATACAGCAGACTCAAGCACACCAGCATGAAACAAAAATGACAGAAAAAAAAGAGACATACTTCAAAAAAAAAAACACCAGATAGAAAAAGCTCCAATCTTGCTAGTAATTAAGGCGAACGGATGTCCTTTCTGTTTAATCAAATTATCCTCAATTCTTGTAAACGTTGAATAGATAACATGTCCATCTTGTCATTATCAAATCCGGTTTCTTCATCGAGGGCACAAATAACGTGCAAAGCTTCATGACGCTCAAGATTATAGTAAAACAGTCCATCTTTAATCACCACTACATCGGAACAAATGTTGCAGTTGATCTCTGCCTTCCCGTGTTTGAATGGGAATGAAAAGAAGAGGTCGTAAGAGACATTATCCTCCAAGGTCAAGGTCTTGGGAGCTGAAGCACAATGACGATTAATAATGAATTTACATTGGGTGCAATAGTACGCCCGGCCATGGCCCAAGTGTTTGAAATCAGCATCACAGCCTGTGCATTTAAGATCCTCATGCATAAAATCTGTGTAGCGAGTAAATTTATGATAATTTGTTTTGATTAATGTATGATAATTGTTTTAATTAACATTTATGTCCTCCAACTTTTGGTGTGCATAACTAACACACCTAAACATGTATAGAGTCGAACAAATAGACATGTGCATCTTACTTGGTAATTGGCATCCTACATGACATCCTACATGTATATATCATGTCACATAAAACATGTATGTCTAATTGTTCAACTTTATTCAAGTTTCAATATCAACTTGTGCATACCCAAATTGGAGGGAATAGATGTAAGTCTAGACCAAGTTAAAAAAACATATTTATGTATTATGACACTTTTTGTGACTAATCAAAGACTATAAGGGGTCGTTTGGTTGGGAACAAGTTATCTCAGGATTAATTATCCTGAGATTACTTATCTCACCATGTATATGGGATAACTAATTATCCCATCACTATGGTATAAATTGTGGGATAAGTTATCCCAACCATAGCAACAAAACAAGACACCAAAATTTAATCTCAAGACTATTTTTTTATCTCAGAACAATTTATTCTTATCCCTTTACACCAACCAAGCGACCCCTAATTATTGCTTATCAGTATGCATCAGCCTTGTGAGTATCAAATGACATGAATTATTAAATGCAATCAGTCATGATATCACAACTATCAGTATTTAGAAGAAATCAATAATTTATGGATCAAAACTGTTTAATCTTCCCAAGATAGAGTTGTATCTGTATATATACACATTTCACACCTCCTCGTTCCCACTATATTTAACCTCCTCAATAGGGCATTTGCACATCTACCTTCCCTCAACTTATCCTCATTCTTAATCATATCGCTCTTAGCATGCCGACATATCCATCTCAACATTCTCATGTTCGCCACATGAACATGAGTTTTTGACTAACCAACACTCAACAACAAAGCTGGTTTAACCATCACTCTATAGAACTTACCTTTAAATTTAGATAGTACGATACGTTTTTATCATATATACTAGACCCCAAAATGCTAGCCTCCACTTCATCTATATTGATTTAGCTTTAACAAAAAATAAATGTTTTTTTTGTGGTATCTCCCTATATAATAATCAATGTGAAGAAAAAGAAGACATAATTAAAAGGAGATCATTAAGTTCTACTTTCATAATTTTACACTAGTAATTTCTTTTGTTTATCTATACATCTATCTATATAAACTAAAGGGTTAAGGAGAATATAAAAATAACAAAAAAAAAGAGTAATTTTAGAGAAAATATATTAAGGGCCTATAGAAATTATAATTAACATGGCTAGCTAGCTAATTAAAAGTTTTAAGTTATTCCTGTCGAGGCCGCGCCACCCAAAGAGAGCTAAGAGCTCTAAGCCTATGGAAATATTCAGCAATTGCCAAAAAACACCTTGCAGCTTGACAACTCGTCAAGATTTGATGAAGTCGATGAATTGTTTGATGTCTCAAATTATCAGCCTGTAATTGAAAAATAGTCATTTAACTCGTATTTTTGATAGATAGTTAAGTAAGAAGTAGTCAATTCATGTTAATTTGACTTTGGAGGGATTTTTGTTATAATAATTATTTTATTAATGTTTTAAATCGCAATCAGTGTAAAATAATATATACCAGGGTAGTTATTGACTTAATGTAAGATTTTTATTACAAATTTAGAATGTGAAAAGACGACTACTATTAGCTGGTGGAATTATAGAAGTTTGATATTATAGAACATGTACACATTATAACTACTTTATATTCATGAGCAAACTGTTAAATGACTTGAAAAGAGATACATGATATAAAAGCGGAATCAGAATTTTTGTTTAGTAGATTTTGAATATTAGATAATTTCAACTTTCAAGTATTAATATCTAAATTCTTAATTTGATGTGTAGATATTTAATGAATTTTTAATGTAAATACTATTTGTAAAAGTAATTAGGTTCGATCTAACTCTTATCCATTGTGTTCTAAATCAATAAGTTTATGAATATGACTTCATTCATACAAAATGTATGGGCCCAAAACTTGCATTTTTTGGTCCCTACTCTATATATTTGGAAGTATTAGTTTTACAAATTTGTACTCTTGAGTTGCTTTGTACTGAAACTCATGCCAAAATGACATTTTAATATACAAGACAAGAAAACTTATCTTGTACCTAAACATAGATGAAACCATATAATTTAATCTTTAGTACCTGAACCACAATATGTTATTTCTAAGTACTTCGATTAATAGTTTCTAGAAAGGGAATATGCTGATTGAACACAAGAAGAAAGAAATGAAGTAAGAGGCTGAGGGCAGGAAAAAAAATAAAAGAGTTTGAGCATTCCGCCTTTTGAAAAATCAGTCGTCTAGGACAACTGAGTCAGGCCGAGTCAGAAAGGCTTAAATTTTAGATAAATTTTGTACAAATGATATACTTTCAAACAACAAGAGTTCTAGGCCATTTCTTGTAGGTAAATATTGGTCACACTGATTAAATGAAGGCTATATATGGAAAAATGAGCTGGTGAGAATAGGTCATACATGATGGAGTAGGTTTTCCAACTAAACTAAGAGTAGATATAGTACTTCTATCTTGGCCCTACAAATCTATCAAAATCACTTAATTTTGACTCTATCTCAACTGCTAATGTGAAGATATTTATTTTTAGCATTAAATAAATAGTAGTAAGAGTTTTACTTTTATGTATTTTTACACGATCAAGATCACTTAGAAGATATAACTACAACAACAGGTAGTCGTTCATTAAAAAAAATAGGGATAAGTATGTGAATTAAAATCAGGCAGATTACCCATTACAACATGTTAAAGTACATACACTAGTACTAGAGTAAGAATATTTTTTATACTGTTAGGGTAAAAAAGATCAAGTTACTTATACACCATACGTCAATTTAGAAGTTATTTTATACCATTGGGTCACCTAATTAAGAATATATACAGATAGTCTCTTTGAAATACAAGATTTATAGTCACACTGATATAATGACATGTTTTAATCTCTAAATTTTTTTAAAAAATCTTTTCATTTTTTTGATTTTATACTAATTTAATATGTTTTACTGCAGTTGAGGGTTTGTTGGAAACAATTTATTTACCTTCACAAGTTAGGGTAAGATATACGTAAAGATCATTATCCTTCCTAGATCTCACTTGTAGGAATAATATTACACTTGAGTATGTTATTGTTGTTATCGTCACTTGGATATTGAAGGGAGTATATTACTATATGAGTTAATAAATAGTTTGTATTTGAGGGACAATATATATGTACCTGTCTAACAAAACCTTCAATAGTGGAGAGTTTGTTGATGGCAAGAGCCATTTGTCCCATATAATTAGCCATGTTTTGAGGGCAATTAGCCAATAATGCATCAGAGACAATTGTGTCTGAAACTGATTGATTCAAATTTTCCAGCCCTTGTGAGAGAGCTTCCTCAGCTTCTTGTGTTGATTGTTGTAATCCACATATTCCCACAAATTGTTGTTCTGTTAATGGCTCTATCTGACTCAGGATTATCTATTAATCATGCATCATTAACAACCATTAGCCAAAATTAGCTCATCTCAATGTACATAAAAACTCCCAAATATACACCTAATAATATTATTCACCCATAATATAAGGATATGACACAGAAAGTAAAGAAATTAGAATCAATTTATACGACGATGTTTGAGTATTTGCACGCAGTTTATGAAAGAAAAAAGATGTTTTAAATTTGTGGTTTAAAATAAATGTCATATTAGTTGTTGTGTTTC
>JAJOOO010027777.1:0-19331 GCA_029582685.1 Solanum piurae
GACGGAAGTGACTGCGTCGCTTTTCCGTCAATTTTGACCAAAAAAGCGACGCAGTCCGTCGCTTTTGGCCGTCATTTTTTGACAATTTTTTAGTAGTGGAATTGGGGATTCATCTTCACAATTGGGGAAATCATGGGGTCTTCATGGATGAAAGGAATCCATGAATGAATAAGCCATCATATCTTGATTACAAAGCCTAAAAACCTAGAAACAATGAAGTCTTGACTTGACCTGGCTTGACCCTCTTCTTCCTCTTATTTCTAGAGAGAGGATTTTTTAGAGAGAATTGGGTTTCTTTTGGGGGTTTTAATAATTATTTGGAATGACTTAATTAAGGGTATAAAGTTTTTATATAAGTGTTCTAATTTAGGTTAAAATGACATAACATAACATTAATTAAAACCGAAAAACCTCAAAGTGCTAAACTAAACCATCAAATATCAGTTTCCACACCTGAACCACAGACCCATGACCTACGGACCGTGTATTGAACAACGACCCGTCCTGGTTGGGCGTGATTTATGGTCAGAGATTATTGGCCCACCCACGATACCTCCACCCACAGGATGTGGACCCACCCACGGGACGTGGACCCACCCACGGGACGTGGATCCTGTCATGGTCACTGCTCTTGGGAAGTTTCTCTTGGTCCTCCTTAAGGTCCCATGGTTGGTCCTTGAGACCATACCTTGGTGTTCTAACACGACAACCTCTATTTTAAGTACGGGGAGTTACGTTCATGACTATAACCCTCACATTAAGCTCTAGTTTAGCCTACTAATTTTCGGGGTGTTACAATATCTCCCCCTTGGGAACATTCATCCTCGAATGACATTCTAGGCAATTCTTAAGGTAACAAATCTAGATTAGCAACCCATCATGCATGAAACACTTCTAAATTCACACAACCAAAGGGCAAAACTTCAGCCCCAAGCTAAACATACTCAATGCAACACAGGGAAGTAGGAACTACTTCTAACAACCTAAAATACATGAAATTCTATATCTACTCATGTGCAAGGAGGAACTACCATCTCCAAGCTAAAAGCATGCTTAACACAATCTCATGGAGCTTATATGCAATCTATACTCATAACATTCATCCACGGAGGAATCTCGCAACTCTAAGCTAGGACATGTTCATCAATTCATCTCATGAAGTCTATAGGCAACTCTACTCAATGCACTTCAATATGAGGAAATTTAATCATGCAACTTCATTTTCTTTCAAAACACAAATTTTCATGAACATGCACCACATAAGGAAATCATGGAAACATTTACAACAAACATGACTCCAAAACATAATACAACTAAGGAGAACTCATCATCTCAAGCTAAAGGAGGAATAGAAGGAAAATATAAGGATATCGGGAAATCTTATTGGCCTAGGCCTCCCAAGGAATAGAAGCAACTTCCTTGTTCTTCTATTTCTTAACTTGTCGGTCTAAGATCTCATATGGGTCTAAGATCTCATATGGGCTTACAAAACGGGGACTAAACTTTCCCAAGCTCATTATTCTCTTAAGGTGAGAACTTCTAACAACCCAAAACATGAACATTAAGAACACTCTACAACCTTGCTATCTAGGCACACCATCTCCCCCTTGGGATTAAGCCTAGGTGGACTTTCTAAGCACCATCCCTTTCAATTCTAAGGTTGGATCAAGTTATCACTTAAGATTTCACATTCATCCCCAAGATGATTCTAAACCATGGTGACTTATACTACAACCCTTTTTGAGGAGTCTACTTACTCAATACATCTAGACATTACTTAAACACCCTATTCATCAAATTTATCAACATACCTCAAAACTCATCATGACTAAGTCGGGTTCTACCAACACTAAACATATCATTAATGCAACCCATTAATTCTAAAGACAACTTCAAAGTCTATCATGTCAATTCTATCAAGTCACAAAATACAAGCAACACCGGAGTCTAATAAAGCATAAAACACATACCGGGAGCATCATTCGGAGGAAACTTTTGTCCACCTCTAGCTTGGCTAGCATAAGACCTATTCTTCTTTGGAGCACTCCCACCCGAACCAATTTGACCGGATGAAGGGTAGGGTTGAGACCTACGACAATTATCCCCTTCATTTCTATAAACTTTAGGGTAATGCCTTATCTTGTTGCCCAACTCACCACACCCAAAATAAACATTAGAACCCGCTAGGCATTCACCTGCATGCCTTCTATCACACTTACTACACTCCAGCAATAGAACCCCACTACTATCTCCTTGAGACATAGGGTTAGACACCTTTTCTTGGTTGAACTTAGAAGTGTTTGAGGAACCTTGCCCGGGAAACTTTTGTCTATGTCTAAGGAGACCATGTCCATCGTACCTTGCATGAGAGGGATCATCATCCTCTATTCTAGACCTCTTTTTCTCCCTAGATTCTTCATTGAGCTTCCCCTTCTCAATTTGTTAAGCATACACCATAAGACGTGAGATATCCATATCATGATTGAGCATTGCGGTACAACATTCTTTTTCTACCAAGTCGTACACGCCTGTCAAAACCCTACTCATATTATCCCTCAAATCCGCCACCATAGTTGGAGAATACTTGGATAATTGAGTGAAGTTTAGGGAATACTCTTTCATGCTCATACTTCCTTGATGAAGGTTAATGAACTCTTCCACCTTAGCTTCCCTCAACTCTTGGGGAAAGAACCTATCAAGAAACACTGATTTAAACAATTCACATCTTATCGGGCTCTCTACTATGGGTCTCTCACCCTTCCACTGATCATACCATACTTGACCAATATCTTTTAGTTGGTAGGCTTCTAACTCCGCCTTCTCTTCCGAAGATACCCTCACAATAGCAAGCACTTTATAAACCTCATCGATGAACCTTTGAGGATCCTCTTCCACTTTGGAGCCATAAAATTCCGAAGGGTTCATTCTCAAAAATCCTTCACCCTTGAAGCGGCCATACCCACAATTGGGTTCACGGTGGCTACCACCTCTCTATTGGTTTGTGCCGTCATGGCTTGAGCCAAAAGTTGAAAAGCCAACCTAATCTCCGCATTTCTTATATTCTCTTCTAAGGGATCAATCGGAGCTTGAGGAGGAGCTTGGGAAGGAACCTCTTGATCCACATTGTCTTCCTCATTCCTTCTAGCATTAACCCTTGTCGTAGTCATATCCTGAAAACCAATGGGCACAGATTAGGAGAAAGACCTAATAGAGTTAAACTCTATGGCACGACTTAGAGAATAAACAAGTGAAGCTTCCTAAGCATCTAATAGCCTTTCATTCATAAATGTGGCGCGCTTCACATTTTTGAACAAGACTCTACTAGACGTGGTTTGAGACGTCCTAGAACCATTCTAAACCTTGTCATCTGATACCAAGTTTGTCACGACCCAGGGGTACCCCTGGATGTAACACGGCATACAAGACTCCAAAAAACCTTATACATGCCTCTTAGAATATCATAACATAAGATAATAGAAAATGGTGCAGAAATTTAAAACATTTTTCATAACATCAAAGTTTCATAAAACGAAGAGGAAGTTTACTATACTTGTCTCAAATCATCTAATACAAGAATATCTTTGGGACGCAACCCATATAATAGTTCTGAACATAAAATGAAATATAAAAGGACATCGTGGTCAATCCCTCGAAAGCTAGGAGGACTCACCAAAACATCTCTTCTTTCTCTACTATGAACCTAGCCACGAGGATGGAAGTCAATATCGTCGGACCCTACATTTGATAAGAAAGTAGGCAAAAGTATGTGTTAGTACAAACATGTACTAAATATGATGGTTGGCATAAATCATCAATAAGAGCATAACATAAGTGATAGTCAACATAAGACATAGACATAATCATAAGAGATACAACATAAGACATAAACCATTAAGATACGAGATAACAACCTAGTCATAGGCATAATCAATGCATCTAGATCAACATAAGTCATAAGCATGGTTAATACCCTTAAATCATCATGACATAAAAGAATACTTCATAAGTAACCTTAAGGCATACTTTTGCAATGCATGAATAAGACCCCATAAATCTCACCCATGCTAAGTAAACCACTTTAGGCCTTCATACATAATCATCATGTTTTGATTAAACCTTAACTTATAATTCATAGACAAGGGAAATTACCTCTAGTCATACCTATCATGGAAGGCCTTCCAAACTACAATCCACACTAGACATTCTCATATTTCATAGTTCACATTACTCTTACTTACTCTTAATACATGGGGACTCACCTCTCTATGTCTATTATAAAGGCTAATGGGTATTCACCCCTTGCCTTGCCTTGCTTGTATAGTCATAGGTATTCGCTTCCATGATCATTTTAGGGTATCAAAGGTATTCGCATCCATGCCCCTTCATCATATGATATAGTTATTCGCCTCCATGTCCAACATAATATGATATAGGTATTCGCCTCCACATCATTTAATCAGGATCACAGAATCATTCTATCTGAGAAAACCTTTCACATCATGTTCATTATGTGTTCAGGAGACTAACCTTTCAAGCAACACAACATTTATATCAATTAAGATAGTTCTAAAGATATGGAGATTGTTACTAGAAACTCGGACTCAACTATTGTAGAAGATCTCCATCTCATGAGATATATTTGGGAACTCGGACTCGACTAATGTATAAGGATCCCATTTGGAGGCCGGACTCAACTTACATAAAAGCGTCCATCCCATATTCATTATCATAATCATAGACACTTTACTCTCAAAGTGTTCATAAGGCATTTACATAGGTTCTGTAAGAAGTAAATTTCTAACTTATTTTCTCATGTTTGGTTGGCAAGTAGAGAATATTTTTTTGAAAATATTTTTTAGTGTTTGGTTGGTGAATAAAAAATATTTTTCAGAAAATATCTTTATTGTTACCTAAGATTAAAGTACTCTTTAAAAAAATAAGTTTTGATCCAAAATCAACTCTGATAATTAATCTAGGACCCGATCTAGACACCAAAACTAGGAAAAGACCTTGATGACCGTTCCAAAATCCGACCTTGAGATTTGACCCAGGACCTGACCTAGGAAAATTTTTTCAAAAACAATTTTTTAAAATAAATCAAAATTGACGGGGTCGCGGTGGGAGATGGGTGTAGGGGTGGCGTTGGCGTAAAAAATAAAAGAAATTAAATTTGATATATTTTCCCAAACCAAATTTTTTTCTTAATTTTTTTTACAGAAATGGTTTGGGTGGGAGTTGCGGGGTGGGGGGAGGGTAGGAGGGTAGGAGTGGAGTTGGGGGTGGGCTTTGCCTGGGTGGTGGTGGCAGGAGGTGACAGAGGGAGTGACGTAAAAATTTAAAAAAAAGTAGAAATATTTTTCAAAAGTAATTTTTTTGGGGGCGGGGGGTGGCATAGGGAGTAGGGGTGGTAGGGATTGGGTGAGGTAAAAAAAATCTTAAAATTTGAAATTCTTTTCAAAAATAGCATTTAAAGTTTTTATTTTTTGTTTGGGGGGTGGTTTGTTGGTAGAGATAAAAATATATTTGAAATTTAAAAAATAAAAAATTATAAAAATTTAATATATATTTTTTAATAGAGAGAGTCGGGTACGGGGTATGGATAGGGTAAGGGCATCTCCAATCCAAACATCAAATTTTACATCAAATTTGGTGTCAACACTATTTTAGTGGAAATCAACCCCCAACCCACTGCACCAAATTTTACACCAAAATAGCTCTTCATTATTATATCACTATTTCTTATTTCATTTATATTTTCTTATTTCATAAAACAAATTCCTTCTAAAACATTCACCATGTATGTCAATTACTACTTTGTTGAATGTTTATTAATTTTGGTTATGTTTAAGTACATTGTATTATTTGTTTAATAATTTATATGTTTGCATTTTAAATTTTTGTGAAGGTTAATTGAAGTTACATCCAATTATAATTAATAGTAGAATTAACAAAAATTTAAAACAAAGTCTTATATAGGAAAATTAATTTATAAAAAAAGCTAACTTTTATATATAAAATTGATATTTAAAAAATATTACATAAAAAATAATTAAATATACAAGAGATTTAATTAAAACATTTAATATATAGAATTTTTAATTAAAAAATTTGTATAATAAAATAATATTAAAATATTCAATAAAGTGAATTGGTGTGATGAATAGTGTTACATCAAATTTGGTGTAACACTATTCACACACCAATATGGTGTAAAAATTGGTGTTGGGTTGGAGATGGTCTAAGAAAAAAAAAAAAAAGGATGAAGTAAAGTTTTGGAAAATGTTTCCTTTAATCTTTTGAAGGAAGTCATTTTCCTTAAATTTGAGGAAAATGAGTTGATTTGGAAAACATTTTCCAGAAAATATTTTCCTCCATACCAAATACACCCTATATTTCCACTTTTACATCAAACTCTCCTATTCATATGGGATTCTTTACTTTTGTCTCTTATATTGTATTTATTTATGTCAAGTGGCTGTATAGGGCCTCTTGGGGTCTTATACACCATGTCACGTCTAGGGCGTACTTTGGGTCGTGACACTTTTGCAACTTCCCCCCTAAAATGCTCACAAATGACAACATAATTAGTCTTATTAAATGGTTATAAAACACAAGATCATAAAAAAAACACATCAATAAATAGTAAATCCACCACTTATCAATAAGCTAAAAAGAGCTTTGTATGGTCTGAAATAAGCCCAAGGGCTTGGTATGAAAGGTTATCAAAGTTTGAATTAGAACATAGACACACAAGAGGTAAAATTGAAAATATTCTCATTTTGAAAACTAATGGCAGTGATATCTCCCTTAGGGACATCCGATAAATTTGAACGATACAGAGAAGATTCCATGCAAAATTTCAGATATGGTCTAAAAAATGGTAATGATCTATTGATTGTGTAGGTATATGTAGATGATATTATATTTGGGTTTACTGATGGTAACATGACTCAAGAATTTTCAAAGATAATCAATGGAGAAATTAAGATGAGCATTATGAGAGAACTCAACTTCTTCCTAGGATTGCAAATAAAGAAAACTCCAACTATAACCTTGATCCACCAAAAAACGTATGTGAAGGAGTTTCTCAAAAGATTCGAAATAAAAGAAGCAAAGGACATCGACACTCCTATTTTCACTGCCACAAAGCTAGACCTTAATGATACTGGTCCATCAATGGATTAGAAGTTATAGAGAGTAGTGATAAGGTCTCTCTTGTATCTCAGTGCAAGTAGACCTGACATTGTCTTTAGTGTGGGACTTTGTGCAAAGTATCAAGAAAATCCCAAGGAGTATAATATTAAGGTTGTCAAGAGGATTTTAAGGTACCTTAAGGAAATCACTAATTTTGGTGTGTGGTATTTACAAGGAAGCAACTTCAATCATGTAGGATATTCATATGTTGATTATGCAGGGTATTTAGTTGACAGAAAAAGCCCCACAAGTATGTCATACTTTCTTGGATCATGTGATGTCCTGGTTCACTAAGAAACAAAACTTGATTTTATCTACTGTTGAGTTGATATGTGATTATTGGATCATTGTGTGCTTGGTTGTTATCAATCAAACAACAATTGATTGATTTTGGTATGGATGTATGATTTGTTCATATTTCTTGTGATAATAGTAGTGCTATTAATATTTCTAAGAATCTTTTGCAACATTTAAAATAACACATTGACATACGACACCATTTTTATAGAGACAATATTTAAAAAGGTCATATCTCAATAGTGTTTTGTTTATACTGAAGAGCAAATTGCTGATAAATTTACCAAGGAACTTAGTGAATATTTTTAAAAGATAGGTTGGACTTGCAGATGATTAAGATTGCAAAAGTTCAACTAAATGATTTGCTAGAATAACTATTTTCTTTAATGTTATGAGCTAACATGTTATTCAATTCAGTCATGCACATTTAGTTGTGTGTCTCAATTCCAGATCATTAACTTATTTTAAGCTAATTTTGTATTAGATTGTATAGAGAAATAGTACAAGCAAGCACTTGTGATCCCAAGTTGTCTAAAATGAAACAGTTAATCACTCATATTCCATGTATTAGTTGCTTCCAATACATAATGAAAATAACCACCAAAGCTCAAGAGTTACCATTTTCTCCTAAGAAAAAAAAGTTGTCACCACCATCACACTTCCACTCTAATTGGGTCTCCACTAGTATTAGTTCCACCTCCAAACACGTCTCATCTTCTCTCTCTCTTTTCTATAAAATGATGAATTTTCACAAGCTATGGAAGCCTCACCCTCATCCCCCATCAAACCACCTATTGTGCATGTCGAATCTTCCTTTGATTCTCTAGAAATGATTGTGCACTATAGTGTTAACCTTACACCAAAAATTCCCCCTTCTCTCTCATTCAAAATCTCTGATTTTGTTGTGTGAATGCAACCAAAAACTAGTTCTCTAGTTTCTCAGATATTCCTCCATACGCCCAGAGTTCATCGACTATTGTTTCTAAAGTTTCCCTCTTCCAATATGTTTTGTTGAGGGTACCCCATTGCAGTTCTGATTCCCAAAAGGGTTTGATCTCGTCTTAGGAAGAAATTGGGAACATCAATTCTAGTTCATGAGGAAGAACTAGCTATTGATACACATCTTCCTTTTGATCCTCCTAGTACTTCTCATAATATAAATTGTAATCCGAAAGAGGAATCCACTATTTAGGAAGACCTTAGAGCAAGAAAAAAAAATGTCATCCCTATCCTTCCTCCTCTAGAAGAAAGACCTTCTTATAACCACATGTTGATTAACTAAGTTTGACTCTCTAAGGTAATTAAGCACTATATTCCTAAGTCTTTTTATTTTCGTCCATCTAGGACTACTACTCCATCTAAGTCCACATCCAAGAAAAATCTCCCCATTTCATCCAAATCCTCATCCACATCCAAGTCCACTCAAAAATATAATTCATTAAAATGCAGGGATTTAGACTCTGAAGCAATTGAAGATAATGCATGTGTTGAATTTGAAACTTCTAGCGTTATTGATCCTCAGTTGTTGCATAACCTCCATTTCCAAAAGAAGTCTATTCTTCAAGGGAGGCTTGTGCTTGGTTTGGTTGCCCTGAAATTGCTACTTTGCAGCCAAGTTGGACGTGTAGGGTTGATCTAAACTTTTTATTCAAGGAAATGTTCAAAGAAATGGGAGACCCGAAGTCACTAAATTCTATACTAATGGGTTTGTAAATAGGTCAATCTTTTCTACTTTTGTACAAGGTGTTTATATAAAACTTGTGGTTGAGGTTGTATACAAAATGTTAAATTTTCCCACTGGAGGATGCAAACATTATGTGAAGTTAGAGTGTCCTTGTTGGACTATATTGTCACGCCCCAAAATTGGTGCGAATGGCCTTAATATTGACTAAATCAAAAAGTCGCCAATATAATATCTTAAACTATAACACTTTAGCCGACCAATCAACCTGTCACAATCATTTATACTTACACGGTTGTAACATAATAGAATCTAAAAATATAAGGTCAACTAGGCTATAATAAAATTGATATGAGCTATTGTAAGCCGACAAGCCATAAAACCAAATAGAACTAAAATGTACATACACATCAACAAAAGGTTCTAAAGATTAATAAAATTGAGAGCATGGGATAGAGCCTCGGCCTAGCCATACATTACATCAAAACTCAATACTAAAAAAAACAGAGCATGGCTCTTGAAAGAAAGGAGCATACCAACTCTCAGTTGGGTCTCTGTACTCCTACTAAAATTAACAATTAGAGCCTTTACCTGAACCTGCGTAAAACCCCAAATTCGAAAGAGGGCAACATGGAAAAAAATTTAGAAGTTTCAGGTGCCAGCCACGGAGGCCAACCATTGCCCGTGGATGGGACCACAGATCGTAGGTGTGGTCCGTGGATTGGGGCACCCAGTGAGTTTAGAAGCCATAGAACCACATCCTGACCAACAGACTGTCGGTCAGACCACAATCCAAGGTTGAGGGTCCATGGACCATGACCCCAGAATCTAGTCTCTCTGACGACCGATGATGTCCATAGAGGATGGACCGTTAATCTGACCATGGTCCGTCGATGGTGAGTCGATAGTTATTTTTTAGGGTTGTTGGGTCTTTTTCTAATTAATTTATCCCTATAATACATCATTTTGCCTATGTGTAGGACCCCTATATAAGTGATATTAACCCCAAAATTTATTCAATACAACTCATTATCCTAAAAATCTAAAAGAAGACCAAATATCTTCCTCTCCAAATATGTCTCTCTCTAAAACTTGAAGAAGAAGAAGGGTTGAAGCTAGGGCTCAAGGTCATGTCTCCAGTGTCGTATTCTTTGATAACAAGATATGATAGCTTTATTCATCCATGGAATCCTTGCATCCATGGAGCCCTTAAGTTCCCAATTGAAAAGTAGAAATTCCCCAATTTGAGTTAGCGTTTTCTTCTAAGTTGTGGGTCTTTATAAATGTGGATCCAATTGAGTGGATTATGATTGTTTATTCATGAATTGAGAGGATTCTATGTTTTACATGATGAATTTCTATGTACCCATAATTAACCCATATTTCTAAGATGAAATTGATGTAAATGAGTTTTAATCTATGAAAGGAGAATTAATGGGTTTAGATGTATTCTTATAGTATAAATAAGGTACATTATGAATTGCTTTGAGATTGAAGCATATGTGATGATTATGATCTGAATTTCTTTGATTTTGAAGCTTATGTTTAGAATTGTTGTGTAACACCCCGTAGAACCTAGTTAGACCTAGCTATTGTTTGATGGAATCTAGTAGGTGAAACTAGAGCCTAAAGAGGTTTTTTTGAGTCAAGGTAAGGTTTAAATGATGTAAAATGGTTTTTCAAGTTCGGTTGAGGAGTTTAGAGGTCAAACACCAAGAAACTATCATGACGCCCGGAAACTAGTAAGTCGAACTAGTGAGTTGAATTAGTGTGTTGTAGAGTTTTGTAGTTGAGTTTTGGAGTGTCTTACGGAGGTAAAAACTTGTATAAATGTTTCCTACACTTAGATGGACATGTTTAGGGGTTTAACGTCCGGGTACGACCCCCCAAGGACCACCCAAGGGGTCCTTGAGGAGGACCCAAACTTTGGCCAAGAAGCAGTCAAACAGGTTGATTCACGACCCCAATTCACAGCCAGTAGATCAATCTACGGCTCGTGGATCAGGCCTTAAAATGGTGGATTTCATACCCAAACCACGATACCAAACCATGGACAGTAGATCAATCTACGGTCCGTGGGTGGCCAAACGTAGGTGCTGCCAGTTTTTCAGCTTTTCATCTTAAGTTAGAAGTTAGGGGTTGGGTTAGTTATTAATTACGGGTTAATATAGGTCGGTTAATGAGTTAATTTAACACATATATAAGTATAATATACCCCCAAACTAATCACTTTAAGTCATTCATCCAAAGACCCCCAATTACTCCCAAGAAATCCTCTCTCTAGAATAGAAGAAGAAGAAGAAGAGGGGAAGCATCTAGGTCGTTTCTCCATTGGATTCAAGATTTTTTTGGGGATTTGATTAAAGGTATGTGAAGATTATTCATACATGGGTTCTTCCACCCATAGATCCGCACCCCCCCCCCCCCACACCCAATTGTGAACTCAAAAACCCAATTCTAGCTAGGGTTGTGATTGCATTGTGGGTAGGGCTTGGGTGTGATTCCAATCTAGTGGATATCACCCAATATTGATTGATTTATCTTTGATTGATGATAATGTGATGATTTCATGGTATTTATATGATGAACCCTAATCTAAATTGATGAATGTGATCTTTGTGGGTGTATGTCATTAGAGGCAAAGTTGAAGGTTCATATGTGATCTTCCTAATTCAATGTTGTGTGTTGTAATTGATCAAAGTTAGTATCATCTAATAATGAATTGAACTAGATTCTATTGTATATGGTTGATCTTGACTTGCAAAGTTAGAATTGAACCTTCAGGATCAATTAAGACTAGAATCACCTAGTAATGAAAGATGTGATCAAATTACCCTGAAATCTAGGTATAAAGAAGAGATGAAGAAAGAAACCTTGAGAGTAGGGTTTGTGATCATGATACTTAGGGCTTTAGGGTGAGGCTAATGTTATTACCTAGTGATGCTAAGGCTTTGAGAGTATAGTCTAAAAGAGAATAGTAGTCTAATAGGTTGAATTGTGGTGAAAAGCTTATACTCACCTAACCTACTTTATGAATGCTTAATAGATAAAAGTGATAGAATCACTTGAGCATGGAAGGGTTGTCAAGGACGTCCTTCCATGAGATATGAGTGTTAAGAAAGGTTTAACAAGTAAACCTTAGGGTGTATTCTTGGCTCCAAGTGGATATTGACAATGAGATGGAGTGTCACACAAGAAAGGGTTTGGGCTCCAAGTAGAAAGGAGAACCACACCTAGTTGATGTGAGGACTATCCAAGTTCAAGGGGGAACTCTTACGTAGTAGAGTGTGGGTTTTCCCATAGTTAGATCTCATGAGATGGGATCCTTCACGTAGTTGAGTCAAGGTTCCTAGTAGCAAACTCCATATCCATGAACTAAGACATGCTTGAGAAGCATCTCATAGTGTTCAAAGCATAATGAACTAAGACTTACTTAATGAAGTAACTCATAGTGTTCTAAAGAATAGATGGCCTTAGAAATGCTTAAGATAGCATCTCATAGGGTCCATGTGAAGAAGGAACTTAGACATACTTTAGAGAGTATTCATAGAGTTCAAAGTATTATGGGTATAGACATACTTAGTAAGTATCTCATAGTATCCATGCTAGTAATGAACGTAGACATACTTAAGATAGTATCTCATAGGGTTCAAGTTATTAATGAACTAAGATGTGTTTAAGAGAGTACTTCATAGTGTTCTAAACTTAAAGAGAGGAACTAGGTTCCAAACCAAGAAGAGTTATCATGAGGACCTAAAGGTAGTACTTAGCATGTATAGTATTTATGGGGTGCTATGCATGCATTGCACAAGTATGACTTAGGGTCATTAAAGAGAAGTATTGACATAGGATTGTGCTAGAGTTGCCTTTCCTAGTTATAGTTGACTAAAGGTGAGAGATTCCCTTAGTTATGAGAGCTAAGCTCATAAGGAGGCCAAAGTAGGGTGAATATGACTAGGATGACTTCAAGGCTATACTTAGTGTGAAGGGTAGTATGGGATGCCTTTCATGCATTGCACAAGTGTGTCTAGAGGTTACTTAGAAGTATGATACCTTATGGCATAAAGAAGCTTAAGAGTGGACCATGTATAGAGGTCGAGGTTAAAATGATATGAAGACCTAAGTCTTGAATGTGAAGGTGGACTATGACCAAGAATGACCAAATAGAGGTACTTAGCTTGGATGGTAGTATGGGATGATATCATTGCATTGCACATGTATACTTGGAGGTGGCTTGTGAAGTAGTTATCTTGTAACATGAAGGACTTAAGGTTGAAGTATGTAACCATGGAAGTCTTAGTAAAGACTAGGCCATGAACATGATGTATCTCCTATGCTCATTAAATATCTCTTATGTGACTTGTGTTTATATGATGCTTATATTGGAGACCATGCTATGACTATGATGATTATATTGTGATTATGTTATTGTCTCTTATGCTTATGTCTTATGTTGACTAAATATTTGAGATTCTCTTATGATGTTGTGTTAGCTTTCATACTTGGTACATTTTGTATTAACGCATATTGCCTACATTCTAACCAAATGTAGGGTTGGAGGCTTGAGTTTCTTTGGAGGCAATGTTTCAAGGATCTAGAAAAGTTGAAGATCTTGGTGAGTCCTCATAGCTTCGAGGACAACATCCACTTTACCTTTATGTCATTTCTATATGTTTAGACTTTGTATGGGCTGCGTCCCAAGAGTTTCATTCAAGTATTATGTTAGATGGTTTGAGACAAAGGTTTAGTAAAGACTTCCGCTTCTTTTGTTATGAAAATGACTTCGATTGTAAAGTTTTAATTTTTCCCGTATTCCCTATTTATCTTATGTTATGATTATGCTAAGGGCTTGTATGCGACCCCTTCGGGGTCAACTACGCCATGTTACATCTAGGGGGTATTCTTGGGTCGTGACATGTTGATTATTGATATAATTGTTGTGGAAGGAAACATTCACACATGATTTTATTATGTATAAATGTTAAAGGCTTTCTCACATTATGATTCTAGGTTTGAAGCATTGCTCACGTAAAATGAATCTAAGCTTAGAAACTAAGAATGTGATGAGGCTAGAGGCAATTACCCTTGACCTCTAATGAGAAGAATATGAGGCGATTACCCATATTCCTTAGAGTTGGACTTGAGGCGAATATCCATGATCCTAAGTAAAAGACATGAGGCGAGAACCCAGGTCATATGATAGAAAGACCAGAGGCGAATACCGATGTCTCATGATGAAAAGGACAAGAGGCAAGTCCCCATGATCCTATAGTGAGAGGGATAAGAGGTGACTACCCATGATCCCAAGGTAAGAAGGACTAGAGGAGACTACCCATGTTCCTTTATAGTAAGGCAAGAGGCGATTCCCCATGTCTATAAAAGATAAGCTAGACTATGTTGATATAGGTGATGAGCTTGGATTGTTGCTTGAGTTTGCCTTCCATAATGAGTAAGACTAGTGGAGGATTACCCATGTATTGGCTAAGTATGAATTGATGTTACTTCAAGAAGTATTCCTTATGTGTTAAAATGATCTATTTTGTGCATTGATTATGCTTTATGACTTATGTTGTCTAACTCTTATGTTTATGTTTGTTTTGAAAGTTATCATATTTAGTACATTCTTTTACTAACACATACTCTTGCCTACATTTCTTATCCAAATGTAGGGTCCAGCGTTCCCGACTCTCATCCCCATGGCTAGGATCCATAGTAGAGGTAAGGTTGAAGATTGGTGAGTCCTCATAGCATTCGAGGATTTGGCCACCATTTCTCGTATGTTCTTTTAATTTTTGGTTTTCAACATTGTTGTACGGGCTGTGTCCCAAGATTCTATTGTATTAGATGGTTTTTGAGACACGTGTATTAGACTTCCGCTTTCTTTTATAAAACTTTGATTGTGTTGAAATGTTTTAAATCTTTATCGATTTTCAATGATCTTGACTATGAATGTTAAGTGGCTTATATGAGGCCTCTCGGCGTCTTGTATGACATGTTACAACTAGGGTGTACCCCTGGGTCATGACAACCTGCAGCATGAATGTAGCATTGATAATGCTCAAAATACTCTAAAAATAACTAAAAGAGTAAGCGATCGTTAGTAATAAAAATTACCTAACAAAGAATTGGGGTTGAATCCCACAATGAGTGATATAATGCAAGGAATTCAATTAGAAAATTAAAAATGCAAACCAGTTCGGTGTAGCAATTAGGTAAAGTGAGTTGATGATTCCACTAAATTTATGAAAAAGTTTTTGGTATCAATTATAATAATTAAACTAAAATTAGGGATTCAAAAAAGTAAGAAATGATCTAAGGGTGCGAGGATTGGTATCGATGTCAAATAGGGGTACATGTGATTGTTGAATAATGTTAAACAATCATAGATAGACTAGATAATCTTCAATGAAACTATTAATCTTTTGATCTCAAAGCATCATACCATTGAATCTCATGTAGGTCTTATCTATGTAAATTACAAATCAACCCAATAACTTACTAGAATCTCTCTTTTGAGCATATTTGGCAACTAGAATTTTACCATAATTTCTCTTTCGAGCAAAATATAGAAATCAAACCTAGATTGTATGCATCAAGCTATTTACCCACTTCAATTAATCACTTTCGAGCATCAATTGAAGATCTAGACTAGGATTAGGTTTGCAAACTTAACTCATAAATTAACCCATGCTAAATAACTCAAATTCATGAATGAATAGCAATAATACAGAGCAAGACATAAGACCAACTACACTAAATCAAGACCCAACCCCATAATCACACCCCTAGAATTTGGATTTTATCCAAGCATCTTAAAAGGAAAAGAAAGTATATCAATTATGTTTTCATCCATTGGAGAGTTGAAATAAAGTTTAATATTCAACACCCACTTTGATTTGAACCCTCCAATGTCAATTACAAGGTTGTTCAAAATTCCCCAAAAACAAAGAATATTTCTCAAAAGGTAAAAAGACTAGTTCATGCAAAGTCTCTCTAAAATATGATGTATTTTCTTCCTTCCTAATCAGATACATTTTCTCTCTCTTTTGGATATTTATCGTTTCCCAAAAATTCAACTTTTGACCTATTCGACAACATTAGTTGAGCTCGCTTTTCTGATATGGTGCATCACTGATTTCCCTTTAGCTCACCCTTTTTTGCTTCAAGCTTCATGTATTTGAACCTCACTTGGTGAACTCGATTGAGTCATCCTTTCATATTCGGCGGATCAACGATTACTACCTTCTTCGACCATTCAACTTTCATTTTTACCCAGGAATCTGTCACATTCGACGATGGATATTCTAGCTCGCCCAACCAATTTCTGTGAATCTTCGTGTCAAGTTTAGTCTGTCGACTGATAACGCTCAACTACACATCATCCAATACTAGGTGTAGGTGATCGCAATCTAGTATAAACCTAACAAAGAGTTGGGGTCGATCCCACATGGAGTGATACAACATAGATTTTAGTTACAAGTGAAAGACATGTTCTAAGTTGTTGTAGGAATAGAAATTATCGAAATCATTCAATTAAAATCTAAGGGGTTGAAAACAAGTGTCAAATGGGGAATCAAGTTTGTTAATTAATAACTAAGAGAACATGGGAGAAATTAAGTACATGGGGTTACTTGGGGATGTGATCAATTAATTGCCAATTTCGCTATACGGGTGATTTGTAATTACTAAAAGTTGTTGAATCTAAGTGGGTAGGCTAGGCTTTAGATGTAATAGCCATCTCTCGATCACCTACCACAAATAAAGTGGGTTCTCTAGAACCTCAACAAGCATCAAACTAAAAACAGCCCACTACCTCAATTTATCTACTCTCTCGAGCTAAATAGGTAGGATCCAATTAGGATTCAATCTCTCGAGATGAACTCGCAGCAACCCAATCACTACAATTATCAATTGCTAGTCTTAATTCTAAAACCTCTTTCTCAAGCAAGCATATACTACTAAGTTAGAATTGCATTCTTCAACTACAATTCATAAATTAAACCTCAATTACCAATCAAACCCACTTCAAAACAGTAATTAAATCAGTAATTACTAATACCCATAAACTAGTTAAGAAAATTAATCACATAATCGCACCCCAAGACTGGTGGTTTTTTAGCCACAGATCATAAAAATTAAGAAATCAATACCAAATACGTTCTTCATAGCTGGGTATTAATCTCCGAGTGTTTACAATGCTTCAATTTAGCTTCAATTCCAAAACCCAATTCAAACTCTACTAGAAAACTCTTCAAAACGAAGCAAAAACAATGTTTCAGTTAAAAGCTCTAAGTCTAACAAATATAGGATACCCTGATCTTTTTTTAAAATCAATTGATACACTTTCAGATTTTGGTTCGGGGTCATTCGGCAATATAAGTCGCGTGTCGCCGAACAGGTCGGCGACTTGCCAAATGCCTCTATCTATAGCCTTTTTATCTTGAGTTCTCACCCGTTTTATGTTGTAACAATAGGCGATCCAGGTCGAGCTCGCCGACCTGATCGGTGATGCACCTTCTACCCTTTCTGATCGCCTTTTTGTGTATGCATCTTCACCAGTGCTCCTATAACTTTCGGCAGACTAGGACTCCTTCACTGATTAAATTGGCGATTCGCCAAAAGGTGTGTTCCATTGCTTAATGTTCTTGATCCAAGGTCTGGCACACTATAACATTGGACGGGCTAAGATGCCACTCGGCAAACCGCCGAGTGTCTTTGGTGACCGTCAGCTTTGTTTTTCTTCTCTCTTTTGCCCGTTAATGTTCTTGTCTTGCTCTTTTGTCTTCCTAGCTACAAATCAACACATAAGCATCAATTTAGAGGATAAATTAGGCAAATTAGGGTTTTAAACTATAATTATCAACCCCTAAATAAGTCAAATTCTTAGCCTCATCAACACACCCAACTTAAACTTTTGCTTGTCCTCAAGTAAAATACAAGTTCAATCAGCTTAATAAGAATGTCTACAAACAGTGCTACTCAAGACTAAACATGTATGCACACAAGAGATTCAAACTAAAGATACAATGTTCAATTGTGCACTCTAAGTTTCAAACTATGACTAACCATCATCAAATGGAACTCAAGCTCATAATGCTTGTTTCAACTGCAAGTTCAAGCTTAATAGAAGCATTGAAATTCCCTCACACCAATAATGATTCCACGCTCACACAAGACTCATCAACAATTTAGAATATCGAAATCAAAAACAACTCTCACACTCACAAAGATAAACACATGTATTGTAACGACCCGAGAGCACCCCCTAGTCGTTATCGGCGTATTCGACCTCGAAGAGGTCTTATACAAGCCCTTAGCATTCATCATGGCATATATCATAGAATAAAATCATGGAAAATTTAAAACTTTTACTATGGAAGTTCAACTTCACTTCATATACGGAGAATAGAATCTAACTTCATCACAATGTACCATCTAAACATAGAAGTATCAAAAATGGGACTTAGCCCTTACATCAATAAGAAGTCTTGAAATAGAAAAGTACAACAATGTATTTCAACATAAGCAAAGGACTAAACATAGAAGATAGATCATAGGGTCTTGTCCCCGGACTTGAGGACTCACCAACTTGGGGAAGCAACTCCAAGTGTCTTGAGAAGTAAGCTTGAATCTTCAACGGCCCGAACCTAAATGTTGAGAAAAAAGGGAGAAAATATGGTTTAGTACAACACACGTACTAAGTATGGCTACTATGCATAAAAACCATTGAAAGATGCATAAAAGGACATTTTATTCAAAACATGCTTTTTACTAAGTAAATCCAATATGCACATAAAGTAATCATCATATTCCAAACCAACGCAATATCATCCCAACATGTAGACAACCCAAGCAATACTAGTGCAATGCAAAGAATAGAACCCCATAACCCTATTCAAAGCCAAGTATCACATTACGCAACCTACTTCATGCATACATGATATACCGTGAGTTTACGGTATTTCTAATACATTTCACTTACAAGTTGTGTGTGTCTAGGGCCTTTTAGTATTGGTTTTTATGTGTTTTAATCATATTTTACAGGAAAGATGTTCAGGCGCGGAAGTAAAGAGACAGCTGAAAGAGATGCAGAAAAGGGCATCTACGGAGTGATCTACGGACCGTAGGTCTATTGACGCTCCGTAGATGGTGGCCGTAG
>JAJOOO010027784.1:0-17550 GCA_029582685.1 Solanum piurae
AGCCACCTTATGTCAAAAAATTAAAACAACTGCATCCCAATAACTATCACAGGAGAAGTCATAAATTGACTTACAACTAGGAAAAGAGATGTCAGGTCTAGCCACCGTATGTCACAAAATTCAAACAACTGCATTCCAATAACTATCACAGGAGAAGTCATAAATTGACTTACAACTAGGAAAAGAGATGTCAGGTCTAGCCACCGTGGGGTAATTGAACTTTCCAACCAACCACCTATACCTTCCAGGATCACTGTGTGGCTCCCCTACCTTGTAGGAGTTAGCATTTGGATCCATAGGAGTGTCAATGGGTCTACACTCCATCATTTTTGTCTCCTGAAGAATGTCTAAGGCATACTTGATCTGGATTGAGCAACTTCAATAGCTAGAAAATACTTCATGCTGTCGAGGTCTTTAGTATGGAATTGGTGAAAGAGATGTTGCTTCAAATTAGTGATACCATTTTGTTTATTGCCTGTGATAATGATATTGTCAACATAAATCACCAAATAAATATATAGATTCGGTGTAGAATGTTGATAAAACATAGTGATCAACTCCACAATGAGTCATGCCAAAACTTGAATTACTGTGTTGAACTTTCCAAACTAAGCTCGAGGAGACTGTTTAAAATTGTCGAGTGACGTGCACAGTCGACACACAAGGCTTCTAAGTTCCCCTTAAGCAACATAAGTAGGTAGTTGCTCCATATAGACTTTTCCCTCAAGATCACCATGTAGAAAAACATTCTTAATGGCACCCAAGGGTGTGACCCAGTGGTCAATGAAGTGGTTGAGAGCCATGAGGTCTCAGATTTACACAGTAATTCAAGAAGGAGAGGTGTTGTCTCAACCATATAAGCTCACATGTAGCTAGTGCCATAGCTCGATATTTTGCCTCTGCGCTTGATCTAGCTACGACAACTTGCTTTTTACTTTTCCAAGATATTAGATTGCCTCCAATTAAGAACACAATAACCTGAAGTGGACCGTCTGTCAGAAGGAGATCCTGCCCAATCTGCATCAGAATATCCGACAATGTTGATGTGTCCCTTATCTTCATACAATAAACCTTGTCCTGGAGAGCTTTTGATATATCGCAGGATGCGAATCACTGCATTCCAAGGACTATCACAAGGTGATTGCAAAAATTGGCTAACTACACTAATAACAAATGAGATGTATGGTCATGTTATCGTAAGATAGTTGAGTTTGCCAACAAGTCTCCAATATCTTCTACGATCTTTTAGAGGCTCCCCCTAACCTGGAATAAGCTTAGTATTTGGATCCATTGGACTGTCCACCTGTTTGCAGCCCAACATACTAGCATCTTCCAAAATGTCTAAGGCATATTTCCTTTGAGTAATTGCAATACCATGGCCAGATTGTGCCACTTCAATGCCTAGAAAGTATTTCAACTTGCCCAAATCCTTAGTCTGAAAGTGACTTGAGAGGTGTTGTTTGAGTTGAGCAATACCTTCATAATCACCTCCTGTGATAACAATATCATCAACATAAACAATTAAAAAGATATATTTGCCATGAGATGAATGCCTATGGAATATTACCCTTCGGGGTGGCCCAGTGGTTTGGGCTTGAGACTTCCATGTTGGAGGTCTCAAGTTCGAAACCCCTTGCCAGCGAAAGCAAGGGGTTTGCCTTCTGGGTCGAGCTCGTCGTACCAGGCTTGCCTAGTGCGGGTTACCTCTCCTATGTGGTTTGCGAGCTATTACATAGGAGCGGGGGTTTTACCCTGTGCGCACCCAAAGGGTAGCGGCTGCGGGTTTCCCTTGTCATCAAAAAAGAAAAAGAAAAAAAGAATGCCTATAGAATACATAATGGTCAACTTTTGTTCGGATCATTCCAAAATGTTGAACAACATCTCGAACGCGACCAAACCATGCTTAAGGAGACTGCTTGAGACCATAGAGGGATCGACGAAGTTTACAAACTAGTCTAGACTCCCCCCGAGCAACAAACCCTGATTGTTGCTCCATATATACCTCTTCAACAAGTTCTCCATGTAGGAATGCATTTTTGATGTCCAATTAAAAAAGGGGCCAATAATTCTTTGCTCCATAGAGATGAGAAGACGGACATACGCCATCTTGGCAACTGGTGAGAAAGTATCTCCATAATCGATGTCTTAAATTTGAGTGTATCCCTTAGCAACTAGTCTTGCTTTGAGAAGATCAATAGCTCCATTCGAACCTACCTTAACAGTGAATACCTAACGACAACCAACTGTGGTTTTGTGGTTTTGCCTTCAGGTAAAGGAACAAGCTCCCAAGTACCATTATCATGCAAAACAGTCATCTCCTCAATCATAGCTTGACGCCAACCTGGATGAACCAGTGCTTTTGCCACAGTCTTAGGAACTTTGATCGATCATAAGCTAGTAAGGAAGGCATGATATGAAGGTGACAAACGATGATAACTTAAATAAGAATAAACAGGAATTTGATTGGCAGTAGTTCTAGTACCTTCGCGAAGAGCAATGGGAAGATCATCGGGTAAGTGCTCGATCGAAGCAGAAGACATTGTTGGAGCAGGTAATGAGTCACCAAGATTGTTTTATGCACCTATATCAGTTAGAAATACCAACTGGATTAGCAAGTTCAACAGGAGGTTGAGGTCGTCGGGAATAGACCTTAAGAGTTAGAGTTGGAGTTGGAGCTGGGGTTGGAATAGTTGGAATGGGAAGGACTGCTATGGCCTTTTGATTTTCCGTATTAGGAGAAAGATGTGGAGAAGTCTCGAAAAAAGTAACATCTGCAGAGATCAAGTACTTATTGGTAGATGGATCAAAGCATTTGTAACTTTTTTGTTGACGAGAATACCCAAGAAAAACACATTTAAAAGCCTGCTAAAGTTTATCTTTTCCCGGGGTAAGGTTATGAACAAAACAGGTGCAACCAAACACACGTGGAGGAAGAAGAAACAAATTTTGGTCCGGATAAAGGACTGAGTGAGGACTCTGGTACTGCAAAACAGATGAAGGCATGCGATTGATTAAATAGCAAGCCGTAATAACAGCATCACCCCAAAAACGTAAATGGACATGATTGTGAATGAGCAATGTTTGAGCTGTTTCAATTAGATGCATGTTCTTTCGCTCAACAACTCCATTTTGTTGAGGAGTATGTGCACAAGAAGACAAGTGTAATATGTCCTAGGATGACATAAAATAAGAGAGAAGTAGAAAAGTATTCTCGAGCATTATTACTGATTAACTTCTTAATTGAAATGCCAAATTGATTGCGGATTTCAACATGACATTTCTGAAAGATAGAGAATAGCTCAGATCTATTTTTCATTAAAAATAACCATGTGCACCGAGAATAGTCATCAATAAAAGCAACAAAATAATGAAAGCCTAAGGAAGAACTGACACGACTTGGACCCCATATATCCGAATGAACAATTTCAAACATAGAGGTGGCCCTATTATTGACGCGTTTGGGAAAGAGGAACGAGTGTGCTTACCAAGCTGACACGACTCACATTCTAATAAAGATAAACTAGATAAATTGGGGACCATCTTTTGCAATTTCAGGAGACTTGGATGACCCAATTGACTATGGAGCAATTCAAAAGAAACAACAGAAGTGAAAGCAACATGGTTTTGGGATAAAGAGTAGGTACAATCCCTGTGACTTATGTGTCCTTTTCCAATCACCTGCCCCTACTCCGATCCCGCACAAAACAGAATCATCAAAGAAGGCTTTAGCGCATTTTAGGTTTTTTGTTAATTTGCTAATGGAAATAAGATTGTATGGACCTTCAGGTGCAAAAAGGACTGATTTTAAAGGTATGGAAGGCAGAGGATGAGCTATACCTATCCCTTTTACAATCGTCTTTGATCCATTCGCCAAAGTAACAGTAGAGAGAGTAGAAGGGGTAGTAAGAGTAGAGAGTGTTTTTGTCACCAAAAATATGGTCAGAAGCACCAGAATCAAGAATCCATTGTTCCTGACACGAAGACTATGCGACATAATCAGAGGAGTTATCAGGTTGTATTGTGCAAGCAATTGATGATTGTTGCCTTGATTTTTAATACTGAAGGTAGTCATTATAGTCTGGTCCAGTTAAAGTGAGAGATTGAGATGATCCATCCAATATGAGCCTTTTTTTGTCACAAAAAGAAGTATTGGAGAAAGAGAGATGAGATTTGACAGTTTTCTGATATGGTTGATTTAGCAACCAGTTGATCAATCCCTCTATTTTTTTTTAAATTTTTATTACTGAAATAGAAGAACATTCTGAGAAAGGGCTAAAAAACCAATAGCTCTGATACCATGAGAAATTAGAAGAAGAAAAGAAGAAGGAATATTGGGAATTGAATTGATTGATCATTCCCTCAAGTTGATGGGATTAAATAACTTGTTACAGATAATGTAAATAAGGAAAAAAGATTATAAAATATTACACAATCTCGTAATTGCCTAATTAAAAAGATTAGGGAATATTCTCATATTTAGATTATTTAAATATTTTCATATCTACACTATCCAAATATACCATAATTAACAACAACCATAGATAGAAAAAAGGTACACATGTTATTTTAGCCTTGGGAGAGAAATTATCATTGTAATCTAGCCCAAATATCCGAGTATACCTTTTGGCAGCAAAGCGAGCCTTAAGTCGATTAACTTGACTATTTAGACCAATTTTGATGGCATAACCCAACAGTAGCCAACAATGGATTTGCCTACCTTCCAAGTGCCACTTATATGTAAAGCAGACATCTCGTCTATCATAGCTTGCCTCCACCTGTGTGGGAAAGTGCTTCACCTATAGTTTTAGGGATGGAAATATAGGACAAAGATGATACAAAGGTATAATGAGGTGATGATAGACGGTGATAACTCAAGAAAGTGTAATGGGGGTTAGCATTACAAGTGAATCAAATACCTTTTTGAAGTGCAATCGGCTGGCTAGGAAAAGGCATGTCCGTAGTAAGAGCAAGGTCTGGCGTATGACATGAGTCATCTAGGTCTAGTGCTGGATGTGGAGGACGATGATAAGTCAGGAGTTGTGGCATTGCTGGTGGAGATGTAGAGTAATTGTAGATTTCTCAAAAGCCGGTATAAGTAAGAACTGAGATATGAACAAAACCTCAGAAATATCAGCATGATTAGAAGATGTATAGTAAGGTTGAGATTCAAAGAATGTGACATCGGTTGACATAAGATATCGACGAAGATCAGGTGAATAGCAACAATGCTCTTTTTGAACTCGAGTAATCAAGAAAAACATATTCGAGAGCATGTGGGGCTAATTTATCTTTTCTTGGGGAAATGTTATGAAAAAAGCATGTGCTCCCAAAGACACGAGAGGGATAGAGTACATGTAACTGAGGAAACAATATGGCATAGAGAATCTGATTCTGAATGTAAGATGAAGGCATTCTATTAATTAAATAATAACAAGATGTGAGGATTGCATCACCCCAAAAGTGCAGTAGAACATGGGATTCAATGAGAAAAGTGCGAGCAGTCTCAATGAGATGTCTATTCTTCCTTTTTGTTGAGTGGTGTACGAACAAGATGTCTAGTGAATAATTCCTTAGTGAATCATAAATTCCTGAAACTGGTAGGATAAGTATTCTAAGGCATTGTTACTACGAAAAGTATGAATCGAACACCAAATTGATTTTGTATTTCAGGAAAACTTTTGGATATAGAAAATCACTCAGAATGTTCTTGCATTAAGAAAATCCAACTACATCTTGACTAATCATCAATGAGACTAACAAACTAACAAAATCCTAAGGTTGACTGATTCTAGTAGGACCCCATATATTAGAATGAACTAATGAAAAAATAGACAGATATGGTTTTGTGGTGTTTCCGTGGTCACCGGCAGAGATAGAGAAAGAAAGTGTTGCAGAGAGGTTCTTGCATTCGCCGGAAAAGAAAGAAGAAGACCAGAGTTTCTTGCATTCGCTGGAAATGAAAGAGAGAAGAAGAAGAAGACCAAAGCAGTATTTTCCTTATTCAGTCGTAGTCGCTGGCTGGTTTTATTACTCTGAGGAGTTTGCCGGAGATCGTTCTTGCCGAAGGTTACTGGGAGATTGCAGGTTACCCAGCGGTTGTTCATATATTGAAGAAGAATTCTCATCTTTGTTTTATCTTTTATTTTTTTCCACTGTTTTATTTCCCATTTAATGTTACTGAGCTTGTTTTGTTATCTCTTAGAACAGAGGTGGTGGAAAAACATGGGACAGGATTATGGCCTTACAATGCAAATAATGTTCCCTTCCCTTTTTTCTCTTTCAACTTCTTGCTTGATTAGCAAATCTTTCACTCCTATGAGTACACTTTTGCTGTAACACCAGTCATTCATCAAAAATTATAACTGCAAGGATTCCTTTACCCAAAAACTTCCTTTTCTTTCTTATGCCCTCTTATTTGTGATTACGACTTGGTTGGTCAAAGTTTGTTACTCTTATTGAATTCAGTTTACATTTGAAGATTTCAATACAATTGAGTTCTGATAACTTATTTTAGGTAAAACTTCATATTTTAATGGAAAACTTCTTCTTCCTTTTTTATGCAGGTGGCAGCAGCTTCTTATAAACAGACTTGTGGGATATGACACTATATTGATGAATAGTTTGTTGAATTCTCCTGGTGAAGGTATAAAGTATTCAAGACCTCAACAACCTTTTGTCTGTTTATCTGCTCTCACTTGAGTAACAGCATATCCTGAGGTTCTGTGTTCCACTGCTATATTCCATTACATTGGCCATATTACTGTATGATAAACCAGGAGGCCCCATCTGCATACTTAAAGCTAGAACAAAATAAGTAGGTGACAGTTTTGTTACAAATGGAAAAATCAAATCATACTTGACATTGTGCTGAACTAGAACCAGAACTACCTGCACAAATACTTGGTTTGAACAGCTTGAAACATATTGTGACTGGTTTAGGCAGCTTAAAGAAAAGACTTGTGCGCAATTGTAGAATGAAAATTTGTGGTTCAACACAGTTGCACACTAGTCGCCTCATATTTGTCGCCTACATTTGACATTGAAAAGTCAGTTTTTGAACATAAATTACATCATGTGGAAGATCAATAATTTCCAAACACTACAATCAAATAATTACTATGCCTCAAAGCCATACTATATGAATCTTCTATATCCATGAAAAGATCCTCTATTTCAAGTGTGCTCATTTGGACTAATATATTTGAGAAGGTAAAGTAATTTTATAAATTAGATCAGCGCAAAGGATGTGCTATTGGGATGTACCATTAGCAAAAGAACACTCAACAAAAGTGTGCCCTGTCTAATCTTGTAAAGAGTTTAATGATTGTAGAACTGTTTCAGCCTCATATGCATGTTCCATCCTACACCATAAGCAAAACAAAATATACAGTTACACTTTATCTTGTTGGTAGAGCTCGCTGAATCTTCAAAACATCTTCTATTTGGGATAATTTCGTTAGAATACTAAATATTTTCTTTCAAGACATATTAGCGGTTCTCTAGAATCAGTGTGTAAGAGTCCTTGTGAATATTCTAGAATATATGTAAAGATAGTAGGTAGCATAATTGCCTTCTGGGTCGAGCTCGTTGCAGCGGTCTTGCCTAGTGCGGGTTACCTCTCCTGTGTGGTTTGCGAGCTATTGCATAGGAGCGGAGGTATTACCTTGTGCACACCCAAAGGATAGCGGCTACGAATTTTCCTTGTTATAAAAAATAAGAAAAAAAATAGTAGGTAGCGTAATTAAGTTGCTCGGCCTCTCCAAAAATGTTGCCACATCCGTGTCGGATCCTTAAAAAAACTCTATTTTTAAAGGATCCAACACACACCCGTTGACATTTTTGAAGAGTCTGAGCAATATAGGCGTAATCTACTCCTATTATAATTAGGTACCGACATGCCTTTCCCTACATGCACATGTATGCTAACTAGACTATAAAGTCATTTTGAAGGGTAATCACATTATTGCTAATTTATGAGTTTTTTACACAATTTCTCTTAAGTTTGGGGTAAGTCCATTTTCCTCGAAACATCACAATGGAACATATTTAGTCATTCAGGTTTTCGAAAATTAAGTATGTTTAGTCTTGTTTAGTAGAATGTCAAACTATGTTTGTTAAAACTGATGGAGAAGTCACTTTTATAACCTCAACTCTACTCTTCTTGAGAAAAGAGCCAAAAAAAAATCTTGTTTCTTTTATCTATAAAAAACACCCCACCCTTTTTTTCTTCATCATTGTAGAACAAAGTGTCACACAATTCTTCCTTCACATGACTACACCATGGACCTCTTCTACCTCAGCCCAGAGAATCTTACACCTAATTCCTATTTTTAGTCATCTTTACATTCCTTCATGATCTATATAAATTCACTCATACAGACAACACATACAAAACAACATAACGAGAAATATATGTATATAATAAAGTAGAAAGAGCTTTGCGATACACAAACAACCCTCTCATTCTTATCACAACCGGGAGAGCAGACTAGCTAAATACACACATTCACTCATCCCCAAAAAATGACATACATTTCACATTCCTTCACTCTTTTTCTCCATACCGTAACAATAGAGACATGCAAGAGCTTACCATAGTGACAATTGGTGCCCACTTTCAGAGTTTATTCATCACATCCAAGTAGAAAGCTCTTAGAGGCACTCATTCATACTCTGACACAAATACCCACACCCAAACTGAGTTAGTTGAGAAAACATACATTCATCTCACCACAATATGACACATAACTTTCCACTACAAAAGAGCCGACACAATTAGCTTTGACTCTTGCTAGTGTGTCTTTAGATATGAGCATAAGATGAGCATATGCATTGCTTGTGACTTTCCATCTACATGAGTTGTCTCATAAATACTCTTCAACAAACAAACTTTATTATTAAAGTAAAAAAGATCAGACATGCTCAAGTTTATATTTAAGGGACAAAGTAGACCTACCCACAATGTTTGGGACCAGTTACTGTGTCGGTTCAGCAGAGTGGTTTCACCAATGGTGTTCTTTCTGATCTGTATGCATTTCACTCTCTGCTAGACCCTTTGCTCCTACCAACCACCTAAACAAGAATTCTTGAATAATAAATAACAATATTTACGATCAAGAAGCACCTAATTATGTTTTGGATTGGCCATGAAAGGAGAAGTCTAGAATGCCAACAGGGGCCTGTTATATTGAATTTACCTGATAAACATCTCGGGACATTGATTGGGTAAGTCCAAAATGACACTTTCTTCTGACCCATTTTTTCCCCTCTTTTTGTCACTCAGAAAAGACAATCAAAGCGACCTCCTTGAATTCAAGCAATCTTTTTGTAGGTGTTTGTCCTCAATTCAATTGGGAGATTCAAGTATTGTATATGTCATTGGTCCGATTCTTTTTAGGAACTTCCCATAATAACAAACTTGCAAAATGGGTTTGTGTTATAAACTCTTTTTTTTTATGTGATCGTCAACCTGTCACTACTCCCTCCTTTTATCTAGGCTTGGAATCAATATGCGAAACTCACATAGGCAAAGTTGTTCTCCAAACTCTCAATGACAACATACCTCGTGAAATTCCACAACTGGGGTTTGGGGAGGGTAGAGTGTACATAGATCTTACCCCTACCTCATGGAAGTAGAGAGGCTATTTCCAAAGGGCCCTCATCTCAAGTGTAGCAAATCAAAGTAGTAATGAAAAATGAAAAACGGTAGTGAAGAAAGCATGCCAACTAATAGAGAAGAAAAAAGTAGCATCCACAAAATAGTGTGATCACCGAAACACAATAAATAACAAATGGTAACAGATAACAAAAGCAAAAAATTACATGAATAACACTAATACTACGATTGACACGGTGCTCGAGACCGCCACTAAGAGTAATCCCGTTGAAAAGCAAGAAAAAGCTCCACTGCCTACTCTAATCTTCTACCGTAATTCACAACCTCCACATCTTCGTATCTAAGGTTATCTCCTCGGTAAGCTGAAGTTGCACCATGTACTTTCTAATCACCTATTCCAATGCTTATTTGGCCTACCTCTACCTCTCCTCGTACCCCCTGTATCCAACCTCCTACACTTCCTCATGGGGGCGTTTGCACATCTGTTTTTTGATGAACTAAAGGCTTCCATTGCTTGCATCAAGGAGATGCATACAAGTTACAAAAGAGTTGTAGCAAAAATAACTAAGAAGCTCCATTACAAACATTATACTAAAGACAAGGAACTAGCAAAGTTCAAAAGGGTATCTGGGGAATCTATAGGGGACAAATAAACCCAACTATACAGATACAAAATGCATTTAGCTCTTAGAGATCGGTAGGTAGTTGATATCCCATCAAAGTATCTTCTATTTCTCTCATTCCATATACTCCCAACAAATAGTTACTGGTATGATCTTCCATATTATCTCGATGGGGCTATCCACTTTCCATTTGCTCTAGTTTTCGAATGCGTCTTTGATGTTTTGTGGCATGACCCATTTGAGACCAAAAAGTGTTATAGACATGCTCCATTGATCCGATGCCACAGGGCACTGTAGATAAAGGTGGCTATGTGTTTCTGTTTCTCTCAGGCACATATAGCATCTGTTGACCATCTGAATTCTGAAACTTCCACTTTGCTAGGTTCTCTTGTGTCAAACATGCTTCATGCATGGCAGTCCAACTGATGCAACTTATCTTGGGGGAATTTGCTCTTTCAAATAAGATTTCATGGCCAACTCTCTGTGATTGTGCTCGGTGGACCTAGAAGTTTGTAGGTTGCCTTCAGTAAGAATTTCTTTTTATCTGTAACTCCCCTTTTGAATTGGTCTGGGCCTTGGGGTTGATATTTCCATAGTGAAGTGCTGCTAGCAGATTTATCATTTCCATTCCCAGTCTTGTAGGTTCCTTCTGAGACGCATTTCCTTCCCTGTTCTGTTGTACTGTTGAGTCAGGTTCACTGCTATCTGAAAAATGTTGGGGAAATCAAACATTAAAGGAGAAATTTCAAGCCATTTGTCTTTCCAAATATTGATTCTCTGGCCATTTCCTACTGCAAGATGGTGGAACGGTGAGAACTCTCCCCATTGCTTACTCATATACTTCCATACTCCAACCCCATATGGTTCAGTTAACAGCTTTGATCTCCAGTGATTCAGTGCTCCATGCTTGGTAATTATAATTTCCTTCCATAAGCTTTGCTCCTCCCGTGTGCATCTCCATAGCCACTTCATCAGGAGACACTTGTTATGCAAGGCTAAATTTTGTATGCATAAGCCCCCTTGCCTCTTAGGCAATATGCCTTTGTCCCTCTTGACCAGTGTTGTCAAAAGCGAAAAGTGCAAAAAAGCGTCAAAGCCCTGATGGAGCTTAAAGTGCAAAGCGCACTAAAAGAGTGGGATTCACTAAAAACAAGCGCACTATGAAGAATTTTTAATATATATATATAATACTTATAGAACATAATAGACACAAAAATAGTAAATATGTAATGCTTATAATGAAGATTGGTTCATCAAAACATATGTTGTCTAGATATTCAAACTCATCAAATTTGGGAAACTCGTTAGTATAGACTTCCTTTCTTATTGTTTTCTCCTCCATGTAGCGTCATCGGGGTCCTTCAAGTAGTTATATTTCCAACCAGGATCCCTTCTATTGCCTTTAGACAAGTCCTCTGCCATTTCTACTTTTGGAAAAAAGAAGAAGGTTATAATATAGCAGTTATAATTTCTAAATAATAAATAATAATACACAACAAGAACAAAAAAAGGGGACACTGGACAAGTTCTTTGTTATATTTAAGCTGAAACAAAAAAAATATAAAAGAACTTTGCATGCAATTATAACTCAACAAATAATGAAAGACAACTACATATATATGGGGTCCACAACTATGGCTATATGGCTTCTAAGAAAATTATCTTTGTTATTATCCTCTTACAGGTGTTAAATTTTCATTGATCATTATTAAAGTTATGACACCATCAGTAATTAAACAAGGACAAGTGTCCCATATTCCCATTTATTTTTAAATTTTCTACAAAGATAAAAAGGAGTATGAAATATTGAATGTTCAGCATCAACAATTTATGAAATCAGTAAAAAGTAAGAAGAAATAAGAGAAAGAAAATACATGTATTTGCTTGATGCTTGTTCTGCCAACGTAGCGGAAGAATAATCTGATTGTTTTTTTTGTGCTTCAAGCCGTCAATTCCTCTTGTCTTCTTATAATTCTTCATCTTCTTTTGGTCCTTTAGAGACTCTATAACTTCCTTAATTGCAGTCTAGGGAACTGGGACAGACTCTTTATAATAATTTAAAAGGACCCCTTTTTCTAAACTGATGTTTTTTTTTAAAAATAAAATAAAATTAGAAGGGCCCATTGACATGAGCCTCGCCTTAGGTCATGCGAAGCGGCCAAGTGTATTTGCGCCTCGCTTTTGCACTTGGGCGCGCTTTTAATTTCACTGCTCTTGACTAGGTGAAATTTGTGCTTATTGTTGTTTCCTTCCCAAAGGAAATCCCTTCTTATTCTGTCAAGTTTTTCCAAGACCTTGCCAGGAATGGGGTGGAGAGACATATTATAAGTTGGAATTCTATCTAGCCCCTGCTGATCCAGTGAAATTAAAAGCGCGCCTAAGCGCAAAAGCGAGGCGCAAATACACTTGGCCGCTTCGCATGATCTAAGGCGAGGCTCATGTCAGTGGGCCCTTCTAATTTTATTTTATTTTTAAAAAAAACATCAGTTTAGAAAAAGGGGTCCTTTTAAATTATTATAAAGAGTCTGTCCCAGTTCCCTAGACTGCAATTAAGGAAGTTATAGAGTCTCTAAAGGACCAAAAGAAGATGAAGAATTATAAGAGGAATTGAAGGCTTGAAGCACAAAAAAAACAATCAGATTCTTCTTCCGCTGGCAGAACAAGCATCAAGCAAATACAGGTATATTCTTTCTCTTATTTCTTCTTACTTTTTACTGATTTCATAAATTGTTGATGCTGAACATTCAATATTTTATACTCTTTTTTATCTTTGTTGGGAATATGGGACACTTGTCCTTGTTTAATGACTGATGGTGTCTTAACTTTAATAATGAAAATTTAACACCGGTAAGAGGATAATAACAAAGATAATTTTCTTAGAAGCCATATAGCCATAGTGGTGAACCCCATATATATGTAGTTGTATTTCATTATTTGCTGAGTTATATTTGCATGCAAAGTTCTTTTATATTTTTTTTGTTTCAACTTAAATATAACAAAGAACTTGTCCAGTGTCCCCTTTTTTTTGTTCTTGTTGTGTATTATTATTTAGAAATTATAACCTTCTTCTTTTTTCCAGAAGTAGAAATGGCAGAGGACTTGTCTAAAGGCAATAGAAGGGATCCTGGTTGGAAATATAACTACTTGAAGGACCCTGATGACACTACATGGAGGAGATAAAAATAAGAAAGGAAGTCTATACTAACGAGTTTCCCGAATTTGATGAGTTTGAATATCTAGACAACATATGTTTTGATGAACCAATCTTCATTATAAGCACTACATATTTACTATTTTTGTGTCTATTATGTTCTATAAGTATTATATATATTAAAAATTCTTCATAGTGCGCTTTCTTTTAGTGAAGCCCACGCTTTTAGTGCGCTTTAAGCTCCATCAGGGCTTTTCGCTTTTGACAACACTGTGCTGATCATAGTAAGTCTTCCTCCCATAGATAAATACTGGATTTACCAAGAAGCCAACTCCAGATACCTTGTTGCTTTGAAGTTAGCTCCAAGAGGAATTCCTAAATAGGTGGTTGAAAGTGCTGCAATGCTACACCCAAGGAGGTCTCACAGCTCTAAAGGAATCACTCTATTTTGGTGAAATTTGTCTATTCTTGAAGCTTGTTAGGAATTGAGATCGAATCTCCAGTTGTTCCTCAGTGGTAGAGCGGTTGGCTCCTGCTAATACATCCCACATCTCCTCCCTTTGCGGATTTGTGTGAGGACCATAGAAGCTAGTAAAGTACCACTCTGAAGTTCTCATTAGAACATTCCAGTATACAAGAAATAGAATGACAACCTAGCAAAGTATCCACCTTAACCCATTTCCTTTTGTTCCATATCACAAGAATACCCCCCCACGTGCCTGATGCTTTAAGCTCCACCCAATCTGCCCATCTATTGCCCCACAACTGTTGGATTAGTAAGCCTGAACATTCTTC
Source organism: Solanum piurae (assembly GCA_029582685.1). Classification (NCBI taxonomy): domain Eukaryota; kingdom Viridiplantae; phylum Streptophyta; class Magnoliopsida; order Solanales; family Solanaceae; genus Solanum; species Solanum piurae. Next base: position 14,186 of record JAJOOO010027784.1, read on the forward strand.
AATTTTGGTTTCCTGTTGCAAAAAAGGAATATCAACTCTCCACTTCGGAATGAGAGATTTGATTGTGCATCTCTTCCTCTCCTCATTCAGCCCCTTTACATTCGAACTCAAGATTTTTAAGTTCATCCAGACAATGAGTTGTACTGCCTACCCTTGACTCCATTCAATTGTTGCCTGCTTCTATCATAATTGATCCCACATGTTAGTCTCTTTCCTTCCCCTTCCCCTTTGTTCTTCTTCTCTTTCCCTAACCTCTACTGCTTGGATTCATGTTGTTCTATTTGAATTTGCCTTCTCTACTCCATTCTAAGAACTAAATCCAAGAGGTCATGTTTGAATCTTGTTGCATTAACACCAAACGCTTTGCAAGACTTCAACATGGTGATTTTCGTCCACTTTGATGTGTCAATGGTATTAGGCTTGTCTATAACCTGGGGACAAGTACCTTCCTTTATACCATGTTAAAGGGAGAGCATCGCACACTTCGTTTGAGTCTGTATCTGAGCTGGAAACAAAGATTAAGTCCATGCATGGGAGTCACAGAGGTCCTTGTATTCTTACTTCTTGATAGCCTTCATCTGAGGGTGAATTTCTGAGGAGAGAATCGGCGATTGTTTTTGCATGAAGTTACTGGGGATTTTTCAGTCCTGTGTCTCTTGTATCTCAGATGCCTGCGCATTAAATTTGTTTGTGCTTGGGCTGGACTTTACTTTTCAAATTGTCTTTTGAAGTAAGAGACTAACCTCCTTTGAGACTTTTGCTTTGCCTTTTCTCCTTCTTGGGCCTTAAAAATAGCACTCTTTATCAGCCTCTAGGCCCAAGACTGGCCCACCTCCATTGTCCATTCTTACTAATTATCTGCTTTACCCTTGCCCTTTTATCTGCTGGACAAAGCTGTGCTTCTGCTTTCAATTTAAAGCTGCCAACTTGTCCTTCCTCTAATGATGCGTTCTCTGATGTGTCATCCACTTCGGACGTCTAACCTTTCTTGCCGGCGCATTGTTTCTTCCGGCTAGCCTGATTTTGTGTGCAAATCTTCTGGAATCATGATTTCATACCCCCCCATCTCTCTTAGAATCTCTAATTGCCTCAGAATTTCTTGTATGTTGTTCCCAACACAAATTCGAGCCCAATAAAGATAGGTTCAAAGTTTTGTGTCTTCGTCTATTCCGATAAATCCTCCACATTTATCTCTGATAAAACTTAAAGTTTCAAACGACAAGGCATGGATTGGGACTCCTAAGGCTCGTATCCATTTGTTCTCCGATTTCTGCACCATTAAGGTGGATCCAGCCACCGGCGACTACCATTCCAGTGCCAATATTCTCCCTTCCTAAACCATTTGCCGGCTTTTACCCTTGCTGCTTCAATCTGAGAGGGGAGCTCAAATTAAAATTGGTTGTTCTAAATGGGGGTGACTTTGAGCCCTACAGTGACTTGCCATTTCCCAACGAACCAATCCTGAATGACATCCTTTTTAGGGCTAATGTTTGAAAGATAATTCTCTATGTTCCTAGCCCCTATCTCAGTATTGGCTATGCTTGGCAGTTCGATATTCTTGCGGCCTCCTTAAAGGATCTCGACTTATCAGCATAAAGATGGAACCTTGGGTTTGGGCAAGGACCCAAAAAATTCTGAATCTTCACTGTTGTGTCGCTGCACCCTTTGTTATAGCTTCCTTTTGGGATGATGACTGCATCCTTTATATCCCTTTCTATTCTCACGAATCAACCTTAACTATTGAAATTTTGAATGACTCTGAAAGTGTAGGCTTGGACTTGTCTTCCCCACCTTCTGCACTTGTTGCCATCTTGTAAAGAAGCATGTTTCAAGGCTTTGCAGATCAATTGGGGATTATTGCCATCGATTTTGATGCTGCTAGTGAACCTTCTACTACTTCTGTTAAAAGGAACCATCTTTTAACTAAAATGCTTAAATTGAAAAACTTCCTCTCGTGCTAAAAGAGAATCCCCAATCCATGACTTAGGGTAAAGTAGGAATTCCATCGGTAAAGCACTCACCGGAGTTACGAACTGAGAAAGAAAAAAAGAGAGGACACGAGAGAGAGAAAGGTGTGTTTCCCAAGAGAGAGCATTTTTTTTATATTTGCATCATCTCCTCTTCACATGCCCAAACCATATCAACCTCGCTTTCCTCATCTTATCCACCACAGTGGCCACTCCCACCTTGTCCCATATATCCTCATTCCTAATCTTAACACTCGTAGTATGCCCACATCTATCTCAGCATCCTCATTTCCGCAACTTGCATCTTCAAAACATGAGAGTTCTTGACTTGCCAAAACTCCGCGTTGTACTACAAAGTCGATCTAACCACTACTCTGTAGAACGTTTTTTGAACTCCACATGATTGAAAAAAAAAATACTCCCTCCGTCCCATTTTATGTGGCACATTTTTCTTTTTAGTCCGTCCCAAAAAGAATGTCACTTTACTATAATTAGAAAGGATTTTATCTTTAAAATTTCCTCTTTTACCCTTAATGAAATGATTACGCCACACAAATATCTAAGGATTGTTTTAGGCAACAAGTTTAAAAGTCTTCTTTTTTCTTTAATACCATGCCAAGTCAAATGGTGCCACATAAAATGGGGTGTAGGGAGTATCTATTTGTACAAAACTTTTTCTCCTTTGATAAGTTAACATGGATTTGATCCCAACTAGTTTGGGATTGAGGAGTTGCTACTGTTATATAAGTTGACATGGAAAAGAGAACATGATGGAAAATAACAATGTTAAGAGTCCAAGTATTAAGGAAGTAATTCCAGGTATTTTACGTAGATAAAAGTAAAAGGCAAATTGGCCACAACAGTTTAGTTTCTTCCAGCTGACAAATAGGAAAGCCAATCTTAAAAACTGAAGCCTGTAAATTAGCAAATTACATAGAATATGATGATTTAGAAGTTCATGTGGTACACAGCAAATTCCGTAGAGTATGATGATTTGGAAGTCCATGTACTAAGCAGGGTCAGGAGAGATTCTAAAGCTGGAGTTAGGCAGAAATGTATAGTTTATTTAGACTACAACATTGTGTGAATGTATGTGTGTGATTTTTGTTCTCTATGCCAAAACCAAAACCAAATTCTGGATGGTTTTCCAAAATTAAAAACCATGTCACCCTAACATAACGGAAAAATCGGTAGAAACTGTAGGCATGGTTAATTTACTTAACATCAGCTTCTGTTTTGTTTACTTTAATTCTTGTATTTTTTCGAATAACTATAAGGTCCAATAAACTCTCTATCTTGGTACTTAAACCATTTTTGTGTTAATTTCAGGCATCTTCTTCTGATACCTTCATTTCAAAAACTGATATATTATTTCTTAGTGCTCTTCTGCAGCTGGTT
>JAJOOO010027785.1:0-28496 GCA_029582685.1 Solanum piurae
TCCTACCTTATTGAGTTGATTTCATCAGTTCATCATAGAGTACCAATGACTATTTTGTTGGGGAAGATGATGAATTTGAATGGAGTAAATAATTAATAAAGAAAATAACTTAAATGTGGCAGCTTTTAATTGGTTTTTGGCATTAAAAACGGACCTTCACGCACATCATGTGCGTGTTCACAAACATAATGAGAAAATTGGTCAAAATGGTCCTTTTACAAAAATATTCAATACTTTTGTGGGGTGATAGGACATCCTCAAAGTTAAAGTGTCTTTTTGAAAATTCGAAACAACTTCAGTTGTGCTTTTATGTCTTTTCTCTATTATACCCTTCATTTCTTTTATGTATCATTCTTTTTTTTAGTCAATCCAAAAAAGAATAATATGTTTGTATGTTTAATAACAATTTGCCTATATCATAGACTTATTAATCAAGTAGTTGGCTTGGGTCATGAGACAATGCAAAAATCGACAAAGGATTGTGATGAAGTAGTAAATAATTCTTCATCTTTAATCAGAAAACTCGAATTCAAGTCCCTCTTGATACAAAATCACCTTGAAGAATATTTTATTCCCAAATATAGAACGTAGAATGTTTTATCCTCAATAAGTCCTTTTGAGAACTTAATCACTTATCACTTTACTGCCATCTTTTTGCTTATTTTATTACTAAAAGAAATATTTGATTATATTTTATTTTTTTACTTTTAATAAAATATTTTTTATAATCACACATTATATTAGATCACAAGTTTCAAAAATTTATATTTCCCAATCAAATACCTTCACAAGAATTAAAACGAAAGAAATATTATTTATAATGACTTTTTCATATATATTAAAAAAAATATTAAATTCACAAAACATTAGACATTATGTGATATTATGTGATATTCGATTACTAATATAGACATATTTCATAACAAATCTATGTTGAACCTATCGATTCAATCTATTCTTAGAATCAAATTAAGACACAAAAAAAAGAATATTTAACACGGCACAACATTCTCTGAGGGCATGTAATGTCTAGTTGTTTTAGTCAGAATATCTACAGTAATGTCTCTATTAGATTTTACGATTAGAATAAGGAAAAAGTTAATGAATATGTATTTTGGCCTTAATTAATTTACATTATTATTATTATGAATTTATGGTAGACATTAGACATTGTGGTTAATTTGGTGTACTTTCAAGCAAGGACGATTCTGTGTTTTTACCTATGGGAAAAGCTATGGCCATGTCCCTTTCTTCCATTTATGGGGCATGGTTCAATTATTAATGTTTTGTGAATTTAATATTTTTTTTAATATATATATATATATAATTGAACCATGCCCCATAAATGGAAGAAAGGGACATGGCCATAGCTTTTCCCATAGGTAAAAACACAGAATCGTCCTTGCTTGAAAGTACACCAAATTAACCACAATGTCTAATGTCTACCATAAATTCATAATAATAATAATGTAAATTAATTAAGGCCAAAATACATATTCATTAACTTTTTCCTTATTCCAATCGTAAAATCTAATAGAGACATTACTGTAGATATTCTGACTAAAACAACTAGACATTACATGCCCTCAGAGAATGTTGTGCCGTGTTAAATATTCTTTTTTTTGTGTCTTAATTTGATTCTAAGAATAGATTGAATCGATAGGTTCAACATAGATTTGTTATGAAATATGTCTATATTAGTAATCGAATATCACATAATAGTATACCAAGATTAGTATCTCAATAAATAAAAGTATACCGATTTTAATTAAAACCAACAACCAAACACAAGATAAATTACAATTATAATATTTCTTATATTTTTACTAAAACATAATTTTTTCTTGTTGCTTGAATGTTAACTATTCAATCAAAATAAAATATTACAACTACAACGTACATTTTTGGAGAGAAGTATTGAAAACACCCTTGAACTTAGTGTGGATTGTTAGTTTCATCCTTGAACTATTGACGGCCTTAAAAACACCCCTCTACTTGATTAACTGAACTTACATATACCCCTGAGGACTCACCCCATCTTTACATAAGCAATTTCTTGAACGGAAAAAATAGATGCTTCCATGGACTACTTTGACTTTAGGGATTTGCTTCATCATTAGCGGCGGGTCGCCTTTTAAATTAATTAAGTAGATAGAAGAAAGTATTTTAAATAGATAAGGAGTAGATGAGTGAGTGAGTCCTCACTGACCTGAGCGATTTCGATCACCTAGCAGGCCTTTTATTTGGTAGGTAACATCGCCAAAGTGTACATAACAAGTGGTCTCAATTCTCAAACTCTTGTAGGAGCGTCAAAAGTGCTAAAAATATTCCTAAACTTGGTAAGAATTTAGAAGTGTATTTCACGCAAGTGGTCAGATCAAGAGCGTATTTAAGTTTACTTAGTCAAGTAGAGGTATATTTTTAAGGCTATCAATAGTTCAGAGACAAAAGTAACAATTCATGCCAAGTTCAGGGGTGTTTCTCTCTACATTTTGGTTTCAAATTCATGGAAACAAAAGAGGGCTCGACCAGATTAGGTCATGAGAATGAGAGGATCCTTTCGAACAAAATCATTAGTACGAGTAGCCTAATCCCAATAACCAAACGAACCCTCGTGTTTTTTCGAATCCCATTGTCTCATTACGTCCCTAGTTTTGCAACAAATTACCTCCCTTGAGGTAAAGGTATTGAGGTAACAAGGACTAAAAACACAATAGATGTATAGAAAAAAAGAAATGGTATCAAAGTCATCAATATTGTGAATGGTCACGTTCTTCTTTTACATGCAATAATGCTTAGGTCACGTTAAAGTTGAAGTCCTTTTGTATGTTGCAAGTTGAGGCCAGTAAGAGTAGCTTCATCTGTCAACATAAACATGTACGAAAAACCTATCAAATTGTAGTATCTTTAGCTCATCTTTAATCCAAATCCTGTTCTCCACTTCTCCACTTACTATATAGAACCAGAAAAGTATGGAGCTTTGTGGTCCTCACATATTCGTTTTTGTTTAATAATTGCGGTGTTATACACATCTCGACTAGGTATTTGTTACTTCCCACCAGTTCTGAGTAACTCAATCTGTCCATCAAAGCTTAGATAAATGAATGTGTTTTTGCCTCTACCAAAACTTAAACTTGAGACCTCATAGTTCTGATCTCACTACATTGAACCACTAAGTCATACCCTTGGGTGTGTGGCGTGGTCCACACATATTCTCTCCCTTCTCTTTCACCTTTATTGCTAAATTTCACATTATTAATCTACTCATATTCTTGTGCTCCTCACTCTAGTTTTCCTCAACTTGTTTCTTTTCCCCCCCTCAAAGAGATGGAAAATAGCAAATGGGAAGGGAAGAGAAACATGGAAGAGGAGGATGACGAGGAAGATGAAATTGTTGTAGAGGATACCAAAAGGAAGAGGGTCTTGACTCGCTCCGGAAGGAAGGTATCCATGGGAGAGGGGTCAAGGCAGCCTTCCTGTCAAGTTGAGGACTGCACTGCAGATATGGTGAATGCTAAGACATACCATCGCCGCCACAAGGTCTGTGAATTTCATGCAAAGGCTCCAGCAGTACTTATTGATGGACTCCGACAGCGTTTCTGTCAGCAATGCAGCAGGTTCAGAAACTCTGATCTTTCAATATGCAATTTGAGTTTAACTTCTAAATACACTCATCAGATCACCTTAAAGATAACTAACAAGTAACTACCCATTCTAGTTACTTGGAAAAAACGTAGTTAAATTACTCTCTGTAGGGGTAAAATGCATTTATATGCAGAGTCTAGAGTGCACGCAGACAGCCATTACGAGGCAAACAAACAAGCATTTCACTTTACCAATGACCACAAAAGAACAACTTTTTTAGCTTGAGGTCTATTATATCTACATCAAAGATCATTACCTGCAACAAGAACAAAAAACAGTGACATAAAGTTGCAAGGCTGATAATTCTTCTCTCACATTAAGCACACGTAGTAGTTTCCAGGTGAAAAGCAAATTCATCAATATTCTTCTACTATGCTGCTTAAAATTATGTAATACGTTCATGAAAAGCTCAGAGTCTATGGTTGGTGAGGATAAATAGCCTCCAGATTCACGTAACGTGGAACCTATGTTGCCACACCCGTGTCAGATCCTCCAAAAATGCCCTACTTTTGGAGGATATTTTTGAAGAGTCCGAGCAACATCATGGAACCAAAGCCAAATCAGAACAACTATTTTAACTGTTATTTCTTTGGTATGAATTTCGTTGTGCTCAGTGCTGCTTTAAATTTAAGGTGAAAGCAATTTAAATGAAAAATACATGGAGAACAATCTGTTAGTGGAGTCTCAAATGGGAATTCTTTGTCGTCCCCTGCTTTTTCCGGCAGGCAGGAAGCCTTGACTGCTGATTCTCCCCGAGTCCCTGGTGAGATTGATCACATCTGATACTGGTGTATTCTCAGAATCACCATCATTTCCTATAAAGACGGACAAAATATTACTACTACAAAGAAAAAAAGATTTTCTCTACTTTCAAACGGGACTGTTACCCAATTCTCTATTCCCAAACGAAGATTATATTGGGGTAACCTAAAGAAGATTCCCTCTTTTCCTATAAAAATATGTATCCTCTCAATTATGAAACTCAGTATACACCACAATGATTTTACTGACTTTCTAAGCAGCTACTTTCATGTTGCAAAGTCTCGGCATAGGTAAAATATAAGTACTGAAAACGCACAATGGTCTGAGTATCTGACAATTGAAACATAAAAGAGAGTAAAAACAGACATTAACAAAAAGAAATTAGCAAGGACAGAGAGCTTTTCTCCCTGCACCATTTCCCTTAGTGACTAGAAAAGAACCAATCAGAATTTACTTGAGGTGATTTTTCTTGCTCTATTTTGTTCCAAGAATGTGACATCTTGGTTCTCTTGCATCCTCTCAGAACTACTTATGCGAAATTTCATTTTTTTTTACATTATAAATTTATGGTAAGCAGATTTCATCAGTTGGCGGAGTTTGATGATGCAAAAAAGAGTTGCAGGAGACGGTTGGCAGGCCACAATGAACGCCGCCGTAAAAGTGCACATGATTCTCCAGGAGAAGGGTCAAGTTGAACGGGCACCAACTAGTGGACTGATGGGAACAGAAGCTCCCTCTGAAACATATAGAGTTTTATCACGCTCTCTCTCTTCTGTCATTTGCCATATTTCCTTTTTAACAAAAAAAGTTATCTTCAGGTATGCATAAAGTAGTAATTTCATTTCATTCGAAATGAAAATAGTATGAAAGAATGTGTCATTAACTTTTGTCTGTTGGTACTTCGATAGTTTGTAGACCGAAAATAAAGCTATCCTGTGTTTCACATGGATGCTGCTTGAAAACTACCCTATTGGACATGTCATCTCACACTACAAAGTTTCTTTTATATTTTTAATTACCATTACTTTCCTGTCAGAGCTCGAGTCTAGTATGAAAAATCCTTTCCACCTTGCTACGAGCCACAAAACTGAAACTAAAGGCACTCGGAGAACACTCATTTGAAGAGTTAAGAAGGAAAAAAACAAAATGAGAGAACCACAAAGCTGAAATTAAAGATAATCAGATTATCTCATTAAGAAAGTAAAACGTGATTGTGCCAAATTAGTAGCACGACAGATGGCATATCAAAAGAAACATGCAGACCTTGCTACGAGCCTCTAAAGCTTTAAGCCAGCAGGCAACCAGAATAAATATTGGCAGCAATCAAGATTTCTTACTAGTTCAAATCACGCTTGATTCCCAACAGTTTGGCAGACAGCTCCCATGTAACAATTGCAGCTGCGTTAGCAGGAAACGCTCTCACAATTGTAGGACCTAGACCCATATAGCATCCTCTAAGACCAGATCTCGCATATATCTACCAGAATAAACTGAATCAGGCATTTCATCTAGTATTTCAAGTTCCAAAATACAAGAGATTATGGTAACTACCGATTTTAAAACACGAAACGGATTTCTCGTATGGTTTTTCTCTGGGGTAGTTTGAATTATAGTTTTTGCTACATCCAACGGCAGAACTGCTGACCAGCACTGAAAAGAGATGATGCACAGAATTAATTGGTGTATAAAATATCCACATCGAACGTTTACAAACAGCGTAGAACCAAGAATACTCAAAAAGAGAGAGAAGTCATTAAGAATATGAATTCCAACCAAGAATACTCACTGCTATACCGCCAAGACCGCCACTCATTATTCCAACTCCAATATCAATCAATTGGCTAGACTCAGAGGAAGCACCTTTACGTTGTAGATGCAAGTGATAACGCACATATTCATATGTACTAAAGAAGACAGCGTTTCCGAAAGATTCTCTTAGTAAGGTTGTGAAGCCTCCTCGAAATAGGCCTGTGATCTGGAGAGGATCTTTGTCAGCTTAAATGCACACCAGAAGGCAAATTTGCGTTGATCAAAAAATTTCTCACCCCTTCACATTTTACAGTTTTAAGGGCACACTCAAGAGGACCACCATATCTACTGGAGCTTGGTACCACAGAATCAGCACCCTGAACTTGCATCCTGCACTGGCATCATAGATATAATAAGGATGATACTTCCAAGTAACTCCAAAGCAGGATGTTATGAACCCTCACATCACTTACCTTCACCAGTTCTGATGGACATAGAATGAAGCTGATAATAGCTCCTCCAAAGGCAGCTGAAGGAACTATCGCTTGAGGCTGGGGCTTACCTCCATCAGGTCCACCCTTTAAAGTAAACACAAAATGTTTGTCATTGATAACAAGTAACTGAGATGTTGTCACAAAAGCGCCAAAGTTCCAAGATACTGTTAACGGTTGGGAAAGTAGTTGCCTTTCAACATAAACTAGTCACAAACAATCTTTGAATTGAATCACAGCGCAAACTCATTGCTCGATGAACATTGAACTAACCTGCAGCAATAGTTTTGTTTGGGAGTAAATGCCAAATACAAGTGAGCTCTCAAAGGCCATGCCAATAAAAGAAGATGTAGCTCCTCGATAGAGCCCCTTAACCTGCCACAGAAAATTGCAGTTCAGGTCCCTCAGAACCATGAAAAGCAGTCCCACACAAGGAGGAAAAAGTTCCCAAAAATAAGAAAAGAAAGATAATTGAAATATAAACAACAAAAGTTGACCTTTTGTGAAGTGCTCAATGAAAAAGGTATAAGATGAGGCTAACAAGCAAAAAGAATAAACCTCAATTTCTTTGAAGAAATAGAAGCTAGGTTTTTTGTATAAGAAACAGGATTTGGCGGGTAAATCAATTTTACTTGACAAACAGTCAAGACGGCACAATTTGGCACTTATGTATAAAGCCTCAAGGGAGCTCTGTTTCCTTAGATCTATTTACTGCGTACTTCTTCAGTAACCAGAAACTTAGATAAACTTTCAAGGGAATAGGCAAATACAATCATAATTCATAAGCTCAGGAAAATGTTCATGAATATAATATGTGCAAGTAAAGATATATGAAATTTAGTATAGAGAAGACGAGGCTTATCGGGGATGGATTTCAAATAATGGAATCACTCAACCTTATGTTTGATTGGAATTTCAATATCCGCAAAGCAGTTGAGTCAAGTAAAGAGATTACACGTTCCACCAACTAAACAACATTTCAACAAACAGAACGGGAAAATCTCAAAGTTGGATCTTGGAAGAAGTTGAGAGACATACTCCTTCAGTTTTTAATATTCTAGCAGCACAATGCAATCCATTCTTGTACTTTATTCCACGAGCTTCCGTATTGTGTTTCTGGAGCTTCACCTGATAAATGCATTTCACTTAACTCAATCGGAAAACCCACATGAAGTCACAAGAACCTTCAACACCCAAACAAGTATACTATATATGTCATATTATTAAGATCTTCTCAAAACATAAACTTCTTCCATCTAGCATAGATGACCTTATACTCTGCTTCAGTCAATACCTTACCCTATTTCCTAGAACCTTTATTCAGAGGCAGATGCAACCTTATAGCTCTGGTTCATTTCAACCCGGTACTATTCATGAAAAGTATAAATTTATGGGTAAAACTTCACTAAGATTGCAACAATTAGTAGGTTTGAACCCATAACTTTTAAAATATAATAGGTTCAACGTTAAGAAGTTGAATCCATAGAGTTTAATTTCTGGATCTGCCTCTGCCTTTGGTAAGACTTTCAACTAACAAATTAAGGCATGTAAAGAGAGAAACTATAAAAATCAACTTTCTTTTTTTGTTAACCGTGGTGTCAAGACCAACTTGTGTGCACCTCGACTAATCCCATAATATATTTGTCACCTCCCACCAACAATACGTACCAGGATCTGAAACTGAGGTCTCATTGACCACAAAGCCACACCCTTAGGGATCGTTGCTACAAATTTATACCTTCAACCAAACATAGTATAAATCTAATCCCAAACTTAATCTTGTAATATCCAACTTGGGATTATTTCATCCCACCTCCTAAACTAGTCTAAGAATTATAATCCTAGAACTATAATAAAGGGATAATTTAGTTTGTGTACCAAATGAATGAACCCTTAGGTGCTTAACAATCAACTATTTTTTTATTAATAAGCTAAAAGAACTTCTCAATGAATCTAGAGTCAAAATTGTGCTGCACCTAGCCATCTATACTAAGAAAACAGCAAAACCCAGATGCAAAATTTGTTCAACTCTACCAAATATGATAAAATTCGAATTGCATTAATTCACAGGATAATGCAAATTTATATTTCTATAAAAGCTTCGAGTAGTAAACGAACCTTGACGGTATCAAAAGGGTGACCAGTAATGACAATAGCAATACCGGCCATCAGGCCAGCTACATACTCCTTGTACCCCGAATTTCCATCCATCTTCTCCATTGCTCCAACTCCAGTTTAGCTGGGTTTTTGAAAGGGTTTTAGCTCACTTAAATCCAATAATTTGCTCGCTCTCAAACTAACACCGTGTTTGGATGGATGTTCCTATTATATATACTGTACCTTTGGCAATGCAATTTGAAAAAAAATAAGTAACGTTTGTCCAAATACATGTAAGGAGATCAATTTTCCATCCCTTTATTGATGTGGGATTTCTTAATAAATTTTCGACTTTTTGTGAGTAATTTAAAGTGAAAACATGTTTTTAAATTTTTTGAAAATTCTTAAATTCAACTTTAGTTCAATGTATGAAAAAAGTGGAAAAATTATATGGTCAGACATGTCCGATAGTTTCATAATCTTATAATATATAAATATATTTTTTAACTTAATCTCAAGTGACATCCAATTTTAATGTGCACAAATAAATACGTAAATTTATATAAATTTGAATACGTGGCTGATGAATGACAACCAGAAGGAGATCAAAGGTGTTATATATGAGAAAGTTGCAACATTCTTAATCCGAATTGTTTGCGTGGCTGTTGATCAATATTACTACTATGAAGAAATCAAAGTTGAAGTGAAACTTTGATAAGAAGATTTTATCCATAAAGTGAATTTCCCCTTTCGATAGTGGCCATTAGATTGGAACCAATATTTTCAAGATTATTTAAAGAGAACTTTAGAAAAATATCTTTTAGGCTTTTAAGTGTAGAGAATAGATTCTCATACAAGATTAGATCCTTTTTCATTCTACTTTCCATAGGGGATTAGTTGGTTCCTTTGTTCCTATAATTAACAAATGCTATACTTTTTGGGGGTAGAGATTGACAGACTTTAACACAAACAAAATAGGAAATAAAGTTGAACAAATTGGATTGGTTTGCAGCTCAATAAGCAATGACAACTTCTATTACATAGAGTACTTTTTATTGACATAAAGCAGCAACAAAGTGGGTGCTGTCAATAACACTTTTACTATGCACACTGGCAATGACGGAATCATAATTTTCACTTAAGGAAATTCAAATTATAAAAGAGTAAACATATACAGACAAGAGGGATTTGCTTAGATGGTGAACAATCTCCTTCCCTCCAACCCAAAGATTGTGGATTCGAGTTAGTAAGGAAGCAAAAAAATGTAAACTCTCACAAGAAGGGGAAAAAAGAAAAAGAAAGGGGAGGGGGTGAGTCAATATTATATATACATAAAATATAATTTTAACCTTATTTTTCGCCAAAGGAGATTTGGATGAACCCTCTTTTGGTACCCCTAGCTCGCCCACGATACAAAGTGCTCAAAAAAGTCCACTGGAATCTCGGTCATTTAAGATCTTAAGATCACACCAAAAGGCAAATAGTTGAGTCTTACATTCTCATCTAACGTCTCAGGTTTCTCCTTCCAACTTGGCCGCCTTGCTCGATCATTCTGCTTCTCCGGCTTGTAAAGGCGTCGACTGTTCTAAAAATGAATCAATGTAGACCATAAAGTGAGATAAAAGCTCACATTTGCCATATGCAGAAATAAAGGATAAGGTATCATCAGTATCATTCCTACAGATATAGCATCTGCTGAATATATCTGTGGAAGTTGTAACTCTATGGATTTGCTATCCATCCAAAGCAGGACGGACTCTTTTGAGAGTTGTCTTAGTCTTCCAAAGTATATGCACATGGCCACTGAATTCTATGAAATTGACTCTTTTCACATGATAAGGACAGTATCATACCCTACTCATTACCTTCTTCAGTAGCTGAGTTACTCTGTCTTATCTCCGGTAACCCCTTCAAATAATGACGCCCCAGAAGTTTCCATTGCTCCAGCGAGCATATTGCGGCATTAGGATCTACTGCTTCCAAGGAAATATGTCCAATCCAAGCATCTAGATGGAGATTTCATTCTTCTGCAATTCCACCTATTAAAACTTACAGAAGCAGAGAATTAGCAACAAAACAATACCTGTGCTTTAGCATTTGCTAATTGCCATCATTCATTGCATCTTTGAATTTCACCGCGTTTGTAAAGCCTTATGTGCATAATTACAATAAATACAAAAATAAGGATTATTCAGATCCACAAAGCAAGAGCCTACTCCAAGTTAGCCAAAAGCCACTAACTAAGAAGTCGTAATGCATTGTCTAGGACCTTTATGTCGATTCTAATGTCATTGGCACGTGGTTACTATGACACGATGCTCAGTAACTAGTTGTACTGCAAACTATTCCATTGACATGTTATACAACAATGGCTCAAGAGAACTCTTTTCTGTTCCAAAAGCACCTATTAGCATGTAGTGCTTGGTAAATCTTGGACCCGCCAAATAAAACTTAATTTATCTACACCGCGATCCTCACTAATAAACATCCCATTCATTGCACTTCCTGTTCGTTCAACACATTATTAGGCTCGGAATAATTCTTATGCAGCTTTAATTAACAACTCAATGCTTAATGAAATAGCTATAGGGCCAAAAAGACACTGTCCAACTTGGTTTAGTCACCAGTGAATGCATCGGATATGTCCATAATATTGCACTGTTTTTGTCAGAGTAACCTCCCATAAGGTTAGCATGTCAATACTGTAGAGAAATAGTGTAGCTATGATAACCAAAGTTCACATAATCGTTTGGTATCTGTTAAATGTTCTTTTTAATGACAACGGTGGCATATGGGTCAACTTGTATGCACCACGACTACTGACTATCTCCCACTAGAACATGTACCAAGTAGTTCTATCCATCAAGTCTTAGGCAAGTAAAAAGAAATTACTTGGCGTTTTTCGCCTCATCTCCATGCTGAAACAGAAGTACTTGGAGCACTTAAAATATCCTATATGTTAAAGTTGGTTACTATGGCCTCAGAAAAGGTTTTGTGCATAACAAAATTTAGTGATTTAGTTGCTTTTCACATCGAAATATACTTTACGTTCAAAGAACAGGAAATGTTCAAGTAAAGTCAGTACAATTGACCATCACACCATTATCTAGTAATTGTCTGAACAAGCAGCTTCAGAAACCTGAACCTCTGTGCCCCTAGTGAGGAACTGCAACTGGTACAAATGCAAGAATACTCCATGCAACTACGTAAACATTAACAGCATGCCGCAAATAAAGGATGATCCTCCCACAGCGACGAGGTAGATGTCTCTTAGCTGGGGTGATCTATAGTTATCTCTAAACCTCCATGCTCTGGTGTAAAGACACGATCAAAAGCCTGCTTGCCTGCTATCCAATTCTCTGTCACGAACTGCAGTTGCTAGTTCTATATAACTAGCACTAGCCAATATCTAACCGCTAACACTAAGTTGATTGGAGCAAAATCTTAAAAGAACAAATTCCCTTCAAAGCCGGGATGAAAGACAATAAGTACTTCCTGTAATCCTGTTGAAAAAGAACTGAACACTTCGCTAAGTTACTAAACTTTATATTTGTTTTTCTTCAAAAGCACAATCTTCTCCCACTCATATTCCTTTAGTAGTTCCCTAACTTTGAAAAATGAAAACGGCATGGACCAGGCTCTAGTCATGCAGCCTGTTGCGAGCTAATGAGACCTCAATCCCAAAGCCTTTAAAGTATTCTTTTGATAGGTGCCTCTATTTTAATGGGGAATTCACTGGTAATAGATCTCTCTAGTGTCCCCCTCCTTCTCCCGCAACCTTCTGACTAATGGGAAAATACAATGACAATGTCAGGGCATGAGTGCTGGATCGTGAGACTCCCTACTGAACATCAGATTAAAGCTTCATGGATAATTAGTGGTCTCCTCCATGACCTTTTGCATCTAAAAGCATCCTCAATGCCAGAGAATCCAATGAAGGAAAGCACAGAGGTAAGTGTGCCAGGAGCACTAATCTAGTAGTTGACTCTAGCGAAGGTGATGACATTAGCAAATTATATTTCCTAACCAAGATTGAATCAAACTATTACTAAGTAAACATAGCTGCTTCCAAAATTCTTTCGACCCATTAAGGCAGCAAAAAAAAAGGTCTTATCTAAGAAGAAGAAATCCATATACAAAATTAACATTTTGCTTCTAGCCCTTTAGTAGAAACATTAGTCCACAATGACATGTTTAATTAATTCCTGACTAGTGGCAGCATGTAAAGCAATACTTTTGATGATTCATCTCAAGATTTACCATATTTCTCCAGATACCCCTGCAATCACAAATTAACTAATTGTTAAGTTCAGGGAAGAAAGAGCCTCAACCACAGTCAGCAAGTACTGTTTCAGAGTGTTGACTCACCTCAATCAGCTTAGCTACTTTTGTATTAGATACAGAGAGATATTGATTGATGGATTCAGTCGTATCAGGAACTTGATCGGGTGTCAAAGAGTTAATGATCTTATCTACTGCTTTCTTAACAATCATCTTGTATGCATCCCTCGTCAAAAGACCTTCATGCCAAGTTGGCTTAAGCAATTCTTTAACTAATTCCACAAGAGCAGCACGGAAATGCTTCATAACTCCTGACTCATGGTTCACCGATCCATCTCTCCTAAAGTTGGTATCAATTTCACAACTGGGTCCGAGCTTCTCTAATTTTGATTGTTTCCTCTTTTGGCCTCTGGGATTAACTGATCTTGAGTGCTTTTCTTCTTTTGAAGAGGTATTCATGTTCTCTTGATGGGCTATAGCTCTATCAGCTGTTTTTCTTTCATTAGCAGACAAATCTTTCTCGGCGGTGCTGGTTTGCTCAATGCTGTCACGAATCGGATCATAAAGACTTTCTGGAGGGGGAATAATTTGACTAAGAAAGGTTGATGGACGAAAAGGTGCAGAAGTCTCCCAGTCATTAAAATTCGCCTTGGTCTTATAACCACACGAGTGTTCCGTGTCCCCTGATAAATCAGTCCAAGAAAAAGATTCAGTTCCACAACCAAGAAGTGCTGAAGACTTGTTATGCAGAGATATTGACCTAGTTACACAGTCTCGGCTACGGTCTAAAAGCTTCTGATCACCAACAGGATCTAGGTTTGAAGAGGAAGAAGTGAGATAAGAAGGCCACCTATCCACAGAGCGATTCAAGAATGGCAAATGATGATAGTCGGGCATAAGGTGGGTCCTCTTATAACTTGTGTCATCCAAAGCTGAGGCATAAGAGGGAACTTCGGTGTTCAGATACTTATAAGATGACAGTACTGGGCTACTTGGAAGCATTCCACTACAATAGCTATCTTTATTAAGAGAATCATCTTTGAGTAATGGTGGTGAAGAGCTGCCATAACCAGCCAAGTATGATTTATATCCAAGAGTCTCTCTTCCAATGTCTCTAAATGGCATGCTTGACCAATCCTCATCTTTATGCATATGCAAATCATTTTCACTGTTCAACCTTTGATATCCTCCACATTGAACTTCAGATGATGCAAAATCAGAGAAACAATACGATGCTGGTCTCTCGGTGGTATATTTTGAACCTATAAAACAGAAGTTACTTTATCAGGAATACTAAAGTTAAGGTTAACCAATTCCAAAAAAATAGTTTGATATTACCTTCACCATTTATGACTTTGTTTTTCATCTTTGCAGTATCTAAAACACCATCCTTATTACGGCTAATTACATAATCCCTTACGTGAAGGAACCAACATGAGCTCCTCAACATTACCAGTTTCAAAAAAATAATAGGAACCTACATGAGCTCTTGTTGATAAACCAACCTCTAGAATAAAATTCACATCTATCTGCTGGTCTTTTGTTTCCACCTCTAGAATCAGCAGGAGGGGTCAAACTTCTGGCCCAAGTCTCCTCAGCATCCAACCTGGAAAAACCAGACCTTCAAGAGTTCTACTTGAGATATAACCAAAACAAACTTCTAACAAGGAGATGTTCAAAAGCAGCATATGATCCTACTTCCTAGTATGATTAGAAAGTTGAGAGAGAACCAGTATAATGAAACCTTGATGATGTTTGTTGTAAATCCTTTAACACTTCATGATGACCTCCTTCAATGAATTCAGCACTTACTTTTTCACCAAACGGCTGGTTTTCATGGGTTGTTTCCCCACTATCACATTTAAGAGCTTGGAGATCAGAAAGTACAACGGTTCTTTTTCCTGCAAGAGCCCCATCAGGATCCCCGTGAATCTCTACAAGTCTTATAACAGGAGATTAGAATGTTCCCCATTTAATTTAACAAGCATTCTCACCATCCAAACTTGAATAATTCTTTCCTCTTCTTTCATCAGAATTAGATATCCTGCAACTGTCATTACCCTCTTCAATGATAGGGGTATCAGGATTTGCTACAGGTTTTGGAGGAGGAATTCCTGATCTTAAATGCTCTTTAAGACCCAAAGGCTCCAGAATGCGGGTTCCATCTACAAGGAAGAAAGATCAGAGTAAGTCACAGACCAATACAACATCTTTGTGGTGGATTCCCTGACGATTGTTTATCCAACAACTCTGTGTCTCTGTCTAAGCATGAAACGATTATCTATTCCTAACAGATCTACTAAGGTACATGAAACCTTATTGCTAAATAATTAGGCCAGAACATATGGCGGAATACACCTTAAGGAGATTCTATACTTCATAATTCCAAATTTTCCATATTTAGGGGATGGCAATGGGGAAGTGGGAGCTGGTTTGAGGAAGAGAAGCCTTCCTCCGGTAAAGATATGGCACCTGGGAGTGGGCCTAACTCAACCCCAAAGCTAGCTTATGAGGGGAATATTGCCAAGTTCATATAAGTAGATCACCAGTCCATTCTCCCCACCAATGTGGGACTCAATCCACTCTAACACCGCCCTTCCGCCCAAGCCAAATTGGAGCATGGACTGGGAGTCAAGATAGGGATGGACCTGGCTTTGATACCATATAAAGATATGATGTTTGGACCTAACTCAACCCAAAAGCTAGCTCATGAGGGGAGGATCTAAGTTACTCTGACTCATCACTTTCGGTGCCGCACCATGTCGACACGATGTGGGTGTGGGATCTGTATCCGATCTGGTCAACCGGTTTTGGATACTTTGACCAAATTCAAGGGAGAAATTTTGGACAAATTCAATGATTTTTGTTGTCAAAACAAAACCTAAGGTGAAATTGAAGAAAATGAAATATCTTATATATATAAATTTCTACTACCACTCCCTTTCCTTTTATCTCCTTTTGATCATTATTTTCTCCTTGAGTTTTCCACATACTATCTCATAATTTAGGCTTTATAAATCTATTTTTAGCCAAGTCCCCGCACCAGTATCCACACATGGATCTGTATCACCGAATCTTAAAATTTAGGTCATAGAGGATCCAATCTCTAAATCCGCACCCGTATCAGATATCCGCACCCGAGTCCAAGCAACTTGGGAGGATTGCCTAAGTCCATATAAGCAAACCGCCGGTCCAATCCCCAATCAATGAGGGACTCTAACACCTTCCTTATTCCACCAAGTTATGTTAGATTTCTTCTCATTTTTTATCTAGAAGGATAATTTTCCAAAATCCGCAAATCACAGCAGTCATGATTAAAGTCACCAGCCATGATGAGTTCTCCGGCAATAAGAAGGTTGGTTGTGCTTATAATAACTACTTTGGACTTTGAGCCATCTTTCCCTTTTAAGAAATAGTTCTATTTTTTCAAAAGGAATTTTAAGGAATCATTCTATTAGCCATCCAAGAGTGCAACTTAATGATCAATAAGTGGGTTGAGAACCATAAGGTTTGGGGTTCAAACTGAGGGTGATTTATTTCCATCATTCCAAGTCTTGGTGAACAAAGTTACCAGGTACCTGTGCTGGTGGGAGATAGTAGTAACTGTGGAATTAGTCGAGGTGTGCACAAGTTGGTCGAACATCATAGTTAAAAAAAGGAATAGTTCTATTAATGTGACTGAAAATTCCCGATGTACAAGTGATATGCAAAAAGTAGAGAACCTACACGTTGTTCTTTACAACTAGAACACAACCATCTATGCTTAACTAAGACATTATGGTGTAGATGATGTTCTCTAGAAACTTTAAAACAGTCATTCATCTATAGGAAATATACTCTACCTTTTTAAAATCTTCTTTCTTTCAAAATGGTCTACGTAACAACCAGGAGAGCTACAGACCCATCTTCTTCTCCTCACTCTCCGTCTCAAATCCCAATTGACATCATATCTCTAATAGTAGTGGCATCATTCACATGAGCTACGATCCACATTTTTTATTTGTAATGGTTATTTTTCACTAAATTACATGTTGACTTTTTTATTCATCTACACCTTCCATCACAAGAGTTCGTGCTTTAACTATTCTTCTTGCTTAAAGCCCTACAGACACTTCAATTTGTTTATGCTACACTTTGACATCACTGATCCAAACAGGTGAAGCATGGCCGCATGCAGTCCTTCACGCTAGCGCTCTAAAGTCCATTGATGCTCACCAGTTTCAACTAGCACAACCACCATCTCCAAAGTCATAACAGATCATATAGTAATCAACCTCAGAAAGTGAAGATGTGAGTATTTGACCACCAAGAATATTTTGTGGATGGTAACAGCCACTCTACATTCATGACGGACCGTCAAGAAGTAACAAATCTCAATTATCAATATATATATTGAATATTGAAAAAATTGATTTCAAAAGAAATTTCATAAGAGAAGAAAGATGAGGCGAAGAAGGAATTGATAGAGGTGTGTCGAGAAGTTCAATACCTTCTTGATCGAGAAAATGCCGTTGCTTGCACTTATGCCACGTCCATTTCTAGGGTTATACAAAGTCCTATATAGCAAGCAGAAAAACGAATACGCTGACAAGAAAACCTACTAGACACATACATAAAGAAAGTAATCAGCAAGAGTAACACACACAAGTTCACTCGCTGCAAGCATGTTATTTTTAAGCTTCTTAGCTCCATTTATATAAGTTTCTTATGTTTCATTATTCTTCCATTGCTTTATCATATCTTGTTTAGGACATTACCAACTTGATCATGGAAGTCACACCCAAATAGGTGGGGATTCACTCATTTTTTTCTGTTTTTGAGTGGTTACTCTGCAAGGATGCAATATGCATACACAACAAATGCAAAAGCAGGACATCAACACCTACACATGCAGTTTGCAAGAACAATCATCCTGAGACATGCTACAACTTTCACTCGTTTCGAGTTCAGGTCCCATCTTCCTAATCATCTCATTTCACAGGCGGCAAGCGTTCCATCTCAATCATAAAAAGAGTAATAGGTTTCTCTACTTCAGGCTCTTCCGAGGGCCTTTTTTCTAGGTGAGGTTCTATAGTTTGATGGTTACGTATCTTCTCCTCTCCTCTTCACTGGTAGCTAGGAAAGATCGTGTCCAGTCACCAACAAATTCCATTGATTCCATTCAACAAAATGGAAGTTGTCCTTCTATTAATCAGAAACAAAAACATGATTACGATAGGTACTGAATGTACTAATTGCCCCATAACATTGCATAATCCATACCATTAACCAGGCTTCATAAAAAGCATGGATTAATTAATACTCCTACAATTATCCAAAAGCAACAGGGGTCTAACTACTAAATCGGAATCAACAGTTTTTATCATTAAATTGTACACTATTAAGTATTAACACACTGACATATTTGACGAATGCAGCGAAACAATGAAAATGTAGACAATAGTCCAATACTCATAGAAAGATAGTGAATACGCAAAAGATATAGCAACAATAATGAGTAACAACATAAATTTATGTCGAAAGAAACGAACCTTTTTTATGATCTCCATCATCGAGTGGAGCTGATCCTTCGCTACTTTCTTCTTCAACCTCAACTTTTTCGTACTCTTCCTCCTCGTTAACTGAGAATTTGTGTATCGGGACTGAGTTATTGGTTAGTGAATCAGCCGCCGTAACCATGATGGCATTGGTGTCGGAGGGCCGTTGAATCTGGTAGCGACGGGGCGGAGTTGGTGGCGGATGACGGCGGCCCTAATCATAAATTTGTTTATTCTAATGGAAGGAAATAGGGATTTCATCAGACATATTTTTGTTTGAACATTGAAAATTTTAAGGGGTCGTTTGGTTGCTCAGTATTTTAATGCAACAATTAGTTAATTATCATGAAATTTATGTATTATTTCATGTAAAGTTTAATTATTCAAATATTCAATATACTATTAGATCCTGTATATTGTACCAATCCAAGGTTAACACTTAACACTATTCACTATGGTAGAGAAGTCAATCAAGTTATAAATTACAAATTACAGATTAGCTAGTTAGCGCAATCTACTATTTTTTAATATACTAACAATAATCATTCAATAGGATCAAACACATATATTATAAGATAATACTTTATCATAATTAATTTGCTTTAACAATGTCCACGCATCGCGTTGATTAAAATATAAATTTAAAATAAGAAAATTACACTTTTTAATGAAAACTTGGATTTTGAACTATCCTAGCTAGATTGTCATAATAATTTTATGAGATAGTTCTTCCTTATTACAAATTATACATACTCAATCCCTTATATTCATTTCACTTCATGATGTTGCTTTGGTTAACGACTTAAAAGTCACCTTTGAACTAAGCAAGAGTTTTCCAAATTCAATTCAAAAGTATCGTAATGCAGAAAAAACTTCATCACCAATAGCCTTCCCAATAACACTATCAAATTTTTATCAGGACATTGTTTATCGTTCACAGTTGGATTATCAATCTCCTTACCATTTGACCAATACTCATACTTAAGCAACTTCTCCCCATATCCCACAAATCTATCTAGATTAAACTCCTCCGCATTCTTAAAAACATTGGAGTCCTTCATAGCCAATGCTTGATATCCAAAAATTCATTTCATCTTTCTTGATCAAGAATTATACTTCGTAATTAAAAATAATTATATTTTTCCTAGCCTTAACAGTTGGAACGGAACTGGAGGGTCCATTCTTAAGGTCACATACACCACAAACTTAACAAGAGGCATTTTTTCAAGAGCTAAAATAGTTACTCCTCCTGCTTCATTAACCGCTGTCCTGATTTCTTTTGACTAGCCTAGTATGCAAACTTGATCCTGATGTTTCGATCCACTTGATCAAAGATGGATAGAACACTTTCAAATTATCGTATGAATTGAATCCTGCAAGAAAAATAAAATTCTGACAAATTTCATCTTTTTTTACTCCAAATTTCTCTACTTCATCTAAAATATTCATCTTTTTTTTACTCTAACTAATACCTGTACTCATCATTACAGATAGCAAATAAATTATAAAATTAAACAAGATGCGTACATGATGCCAACACATAGACTTCAAGTCTTTTCACATGTTGGTCAACATGTTCAACAATTAATTGGAATATTTTCTTAAGTAACTTAAATGCTTTTTTCATGGGTGTCTATTAATTATCTCAAAATTTTATAACTCAAGGTTACTACAAAACAAAATGGGGAAGCAAGCAAAAGTCAATAAAAGTGGCACTACATCTTGACTTGATTTATGAACATAATTATAACAATAATTAATACATACAGAATATATATCAAAGTATGAAACAAGTATACGCGTTTGCTTGGGACCACATGAATTACGTACTTATTTATCGGTTGTAAACATATAAGTGTGACATTCATTTTTGTTATGAAAGATAAAAATCATTTCATACCTTATTTTCATCTAAAAGAAGAGTTTAATATAGCCAGAAGGAATTTTTTAATAACAAAAAAAATTTTGTTCGATTGAATTCGTTGATTATGTGTATGTCCATCGATAACCTTTATGTTACTATCGATCTTTAGCCACTCCTCTAATTCTTGGTACTGAGTTTCTCAGGTTAATACTTCCTATTGATTTGTGGGTCATCCAAGGTCTTTTGTTTTATTTTTTATTGGAGAGGTGATTTCGAAAAGTAATCACCGTTAGTTAACATAAGTAAAAGGCTATGATCTTCGATGTGTATCGAAGTAGATCTCCACTTAAAAAAATAAAAAAAACATCTTAAATTAAAACACGAATGCATAGTACTTGAAAATCTATCGAACAATTCGAGTCAAATCCAAAAGAAAGCTAAAAATTGTTAGTTTGATGAGCATATATATATTCTCATAGTATGTAGTATAAATAATTAATAATTTATATGTAAAAGCACCACATGAGTGACACGTCTATATGGGGATGCATTTGTATGGGGGATATATATTTTGTTTTCAAACGATAAAGACATCTCTAATTTGTTGGCTCAAGTGAGATAGGGTTGTGTTTTGTATCAGTGCAATATTTTTCATGAAAAATATAAATTATTTTTTATTTATTTTTAGTGTTTGATAAATATATATAAGTAAAAATATATTATTTTAAAAGAATTTATATATAATCTAGTATTTGTAGTTCATAAACCTATTTTGAAGCAACCTACAAAAGATAGGTCCATCGATTAGCTTAAAAAATCAAACCCCTTGCCTTTTCTCCTTGTTGAGTGTTCTTAAATAGGTTGATTTAACCTACAAGAGTGTTAATCTCAATTGTTATAGTGTGAAATTCAACTTAAGTTGGTCATGAATTGATCCCAAAAACTTACTTTGAATATTGCTCCAAAGGGTGCATGCTTGAACTTTCTCCCTAAAGTCTTCAAAATGAGTCTTGAGGAAAGTTACTTTTTATCTTATTTCATGACAATTTTATATGATTTTTGAATTTTAGCTATCAGAGATCATATCAAAAGTGAAGCTTCAACTTATAACCTCCTATATATTTTGGAAAAAAAATTCATCAACCCTAGTGTCAAACTTTGTAACTTATTTTTTCGTCCTCAGGTCTACAATATTCTTTATCCAGAATGTTATTTAACTTGCACAACAAATATGAAATTACTTTTAATTAACTATCAGCCTCACAAGTTTACATGTCCTTACACTCTCTTTCATCCTCGAATATGACTTTGGTTTATTATTACTAGGCCGGAAGTGAGTGTCTTAGCCTTATTTTTTGGTATGGTCTAAATTTTGACCAACTTTGATGTTTAATTGCTCATAACCCCATCTTTGGCTTGTAAATTTGTATCTTACATTTTTGTTAGTGTGCTTAAAAGCCTTTAAACTTAACAAAAATTTCAAGGACGTTACACATTCGAATTGAAATTGTGATGGGGTTCCATGTCATAATTTATCTTTAATAGATATCTCTTTGTCGATTTATCTCAGACGTGGACGCTAAATCTTCGTCAAAATTATCCTAATAACAATCTCATAAGTAGAGATGACAAATGGTGCATTGCGGAGAACATCCCTAAAACCTTCAACCTACTCCACATAACATAATTTGTTGGTTTCACGTCACCAAGTTGAATATAAAAAAAAAATATACAATATATTGTTAAAATCTTTTTAAAATTATCCAATATATGTAGTACTCATCATAGGCATCAAATTGTTAGGATCAAGCACTTACCATATTGTCAAAAGCTATAGCTGATAGCAAAGGCACAATTTTATTTCTTAATTAAGTCCACCAAGCAAGCGTCATGTTCAATCATGACCCCGACCCGGGCTACCCAACCCCTCGTGGGGCTTGCCATAGGCTAGATGTTGACATTACTCAACAATTCCCCTCCCAACACCTGCCTCATGCAAAAATATTACTCTTGGGAATCAAACCCACGACCTTGACTTTGAAACCACTTGTTAGCACCAAACGTTTATCATCATATGCCAAAAGTTATAGCTGATAGCAAAGGCGCAACTTTATTTAATTAAGTCCACCAAGCAAGCGTCATGTTCGATTATGACTCCAATCCGGGTCATCCAAGCCCTCGGGGGCATTGTCATAGGCAGAATATTGACATTACTCAACACAAATAAAATATGACATTAAATAAGATGCGTACATGACGCCAACACAAGATTTTTTTTTCTTTTTTTTTTGCCAACACAAGACTTCAAGTCTTTCACACGTTGGTCAATAATCAATATGTTCAACAATTAATTGGAATATTTTCTAAAGTAACTTAAATGCTTTTTTCATGGGTGTCTATTAATTGTCTCAATTTTTTATAAAAAATGGGGAAGCAAGCAAAAGTCAATAAAAATGGCACTACATCTTGACTTGATTTATGAACATGATTCCAACAATAATTAATACATACAGAATATATCTCAAAGTATGAAACAAGTATACGCGTTTGATTGGGACCACATGAATTACGTACTTATTTATCGATCGTAAATATTTAAGTGTGACATTCATTTTTGTTATAAAAGGTAAAAGTTATTTCGTTTAGTATGAAATTATTTCACACCTTGCTTTCATCTAAAAGAAGAGTTTAATGAAGCAAGAAGGAATTTTTTGATAACAAGAAAAATTTTGTTCGACTGAATTCGTTGATTATGTGTATGTCCATCGATAACCTTTATGTTACTATTGATCTTTAGCCACTCCTCTAATTCGTGGTACTGAATTTCTCAAGTTAATATTTCCTATTCATTAAAAAAAAACACCTCAAATTAAAACACAAATGCATAGTGCTTGAAAATCTATCGAACAATTCCTGTCAAATCCTAAAGAAAGCTAAAAACTGTTAGTTTGATGAGCATATATTCTCATAGGATATAGTATATATAATTAATAATTTTATATATAAAACCACCACATGAGTGACACGTATATATGGGGATGCATTTATATGGGGCATATATATATTGTTTTCAACGATAAAGGCATCTCTAATTTGTTGGCTCAAGTAAGATAGGGTTGTGCTTGGTACTAGCATAATACTTTTCATAAAAAAAATTTATTTAAAATAAATTATTTTTTATATTATTTTAAAAAAATTTATATATAATCTAGTAAAAAATTATAAGGTAGAAGGGGTGAGTTGTGGGGCCTTGAGGGTATAGGGTGGGATCGATGGTCAAAGGTAAGAGTTGAGGGCGTTGGATGGTGCAATAAACATATAATGTCACTTATAGAACTTGTTTTACTTACTTTTATAAAAAATAAAAAAATAAAAGGTTATTTTCCTTTTTTTAAGGAACTTGTTTTCCTAGAGAAAGTGCTTTTCGAGAAAAATAAATCAAATAAACATAAAAAAAATAAGAAAATATTATC
Organism: Solanum piurae; assembly: GCA_029582685.1. Taxonomy (NCBI): domain Eukaryota; kingdom Viridiplantae; phylum Streptophyta; class Magnoliopsida; order Solanales; family Solanaceae; genus Solanum; species Solanum piurae. Next base: position 23,900 of record JAJOOO010027785.1, read on the forward strand.
CTATATACCAACCACACCATTAGGATGTGTTCGAATATACGAAGAAAATTATTTTCTTGAAAATAAATTTATTTTTCTATGTTTGATACCTAAGTAAAAGGAATTAATTTTACAAATACTCCGAGAGATAAGTGTGATGATGTGGACAGTGGAGATGGCTACAAGGATGGAGATAAAGATAAGGCATGTTAAATGATAAACTATCGAATATCGAATGAGAAATAAAAACACAAATTAAACATTAGGTAAATGTGCTGAATCATTTTTCCTTTTAGTGGTCCAAAAAGATATAACTAAACTAATTAATCCATACACTAAGACATTTATTGTAAAGAGACTATACTAACATTTAATATTGAAAAAAGAAAAGGATAAAGCTAAGCTGACTTAAAAAGTATTTGCTAATTAAAGTCAATTATGCAATGCTATCCCAATCAAGCAATTATTTAGTGGAGCCTTTTACTAGCCACTCTCACATCAATAATTAAAATTTCTAATAGGAAAAATACATTAATGCCAAGAGATAATACAAACATTCAAGATAATATAATTTCCCCGTCCCTTTTTACTTATCAGATTTTAACTTGACATGCTTATTTTACCTCTATTAATTGATAAAGTCTTAAATATATTTACTCACTATATTTTTCAAAAACATTAACTTAATGTTAATAAATTGAGGAAATAATAGGAAGAAAAAGTTTATCCTTCCTTGATTTGTTAAACAAGACAAGTAAAAAGTAAATATTCACAAATTTACCTTAATTATTAATTTTTTCACCATTTAATTACCATGTGGTTATGTTAAACTTGTGTTGTTACTCTATATTTGGCGACAATATAATTAGTTTGAAATAATATTGTATATTTTCACCTTACTTATAATATAATTATTATAAACTAATTTAAGTTAATATAAATACTACATGCTAATAAATTTTATTGTTTGATTGGTCCAGGTTTCATACTTGAATCAACAAACATTGGATATATGCTCTGAATGAATGGAAAAAAAATAAGATATATACTCTGAATCATTTGTCATTCTTAAGGAGGATATTACTATATTTAATTTGAAGTATTATAAGAAAGATGTTTTGAAATTTGCATTTATGTTAAAATTTTGGAATGACTAAAATGGTTTGATTTGGGATTTCATATTAAAGGTCTCAAGTTTGAAATTCCTTACCTTACGTTATCAAGGGGTTATCCAACTCTATTGAAGGAGAAAAAAAGTTGGGACTACGACTTGCTTAGTGCAGGGCTGCTTGTCGTGATTGGTTGGACACTCTATTCGTCTAAGGTCTTAGCTTGGTCACTCTATTAAGCTTTCCCAATAAGGCTATTGAATGGGGTACGAAAGATTGCTATTCAAAGCATCGTTGACCTTTTTGAGTCAAGCTAGTCGCATGCAGTTTGCCTAATATAATTTACTTCTTTTTATGTGGTTTACGAACTATTACATAATATTGAGGTTTATCTTGTGCGCACCTAAAAAATAACAACTACGAATTTCCTTGTCATTAAAAATTGCATTTATGGCAAGAAGTCACATATTGGAAAGTAAATTATTCTATATATAACAAAAATTATTCATATCCGAGCTAAATTCGTAATCAATTCTTTTAATTAAAAATAAAAAAGTACTTATCCCTCCGTGTTGAGCTCATTCCATTAACTTTCTTTTAGTACAATAATAGTGGGAACATTAATATTTAACAACTTTTAATCTGTCTATTTTCAATTAAATATGTCATATTTCAATATACAAAAAGTAGTATATTTATAAATCCTTTTTAAAATATGTAGTTAAGAGGATGTAAAATTCCAAGTCAAAAACTAATTGCACATGCGAAAGTATGAAAATGAATTTCTAACCGGCCAAATTTCTAAATTTAACTTCTTCTTTTTTAAAAAAAAATTACTAAATAAATTCTATTATTTGATTAATCAATTTAAAAATTATTTTTAAACAATAATTAGTATATGACCAACTTTTAAAAAGTGCTTCTTTGTGTATTTACAGATTTTTTTTTAGTTTATGAAAAATAGCTTAGGTTACTCTAAAAAAAATATTTATTTCTCTCAATATACACGCCTAAAAAAAATTAATTTATGAAAAACACTTTTTGTTACTCTGAAACAACACTTATTACTCCATTATATAGTTTCCTACTTTCTTTTGTTTCCTATTTATGCACATATATTCAAAATTGAAATACATAAATTAAATAACACATTTATATATTACCTCATTTTCAACAACCACATGAGCAAGGCACATCATCGTGCCTATGTATAATGGAGAAGCAACCATTAAATATCATTGAAAGTGACATACACTACACATATATACTATAGTTTGACTATATTTCTAACCATAAAAATCATAGTCTGAAACAAATTTACGCGTTTGTTTAGCTAATCCACTAACTCACAAATAACAAATTGACTCCTAGCTAGTATGTATATACACACATTGTTGTTGTTTTTTTCATCCGATGTCCGATATTCTATATTGAAGCCCGATTAAATTTTAATTTGTGCTAAAAAGTTTTATATTAGGGATAAAATACTCTCTAATAAAGACGATTGGGAACTCAGGGGGATTCAAACTCGACGACTCTGATTAAGAATGAATGACTACTTATCACTCTACCACAACCCTTGTCGGTTATATACATGTTGATTGTTACATTAAAACAAGGTTGAACCCGTCGGTAACTCCTTAAAGCTGGCACCAAGTTTCACTTACACACCTTAACCGGGCTTTGTTCATTTTAGATACCTTATGTAGACTTTCGATGTGTCCTTTTGACACTTTATATTGACATGGCATAGTGAACACACACTAGCTACGCGTGAGAGCCTTATTTCATTATTATTATTATTATTTTAAATCTTCTTCTTCTCTATTTTCTAGCTACCATTTCCCAAACTTAAACTTTTTCTATGGTGAAAAAGATTTAATGATGTCAACGATAAATAAGTAAGTTTCAGTCCACATAATTTCCTAAAAGTTTAAATTTCAGCGCCACGAAATAATCACCATATTTCTTTTTTGTGTTATTTGAATCCTTTGCACATACGAGAATTGCAAGAAAACATAATTCTTTCACGGTTAATTAATAACTGATTTTTAGAAATAAAGAAGAAAAACATGTGTTTTTTGTATTAAATTTTTTAAAGTAATTAAATTCTTTTGGAAGTGTTTCTTGAAAAGACCATATGGATGGGAAAGGGGTTGAGGTTGGGGTGGGTGGGGGTGAAAAGGACGGTGTGGGCATGGGTGAATTGGTGATGAATTTCTTTTCAAGAAAAAGTTATTATTTGAGTTTAAAATGTCACATGTCATCAAATTAATGATCACTTTTTTTTCTACTCAAAAGTCATTAATTGAGAATTACTCCTATGTATATATCTTCGTCTAATTCGTCACTCAGACACATCATCAACGAGTGTATTACATATATTTTGTATATTTGATTGATTATCAAAATAATACAACACAATCTTATATAAGGTGTCTAAAATAAACAAAGCTCATTTAAAATGTCAAAGTAAAATTTGGTGCCAACTTTAGAAGGAGTTGGGAACCAAAATAAGCCATAAAAACATAAAAGTGACCAAAATAAGCCACTACTTTAGAAAGTAACTAAAATAGGCTTAGTGGAAGAAAAAATTCCACTTTATCTGATATTCTAAACGTTTTCCGTTAGTGTCATAACGTGTATATTTTAATATATAATGGAACTATTTCCTACACTTTATAAAATGGAACTATTTCTTACACTTTATAAAGTGTAAGTTTTTCTTACACTTTATAAAGTGGAACTTTTTCTTACACTTTATAAAGTGGAAGAAAAAAATTTGTTTTACAAAGAGGAAGATTTTTCACGTTTTTATGAAGCTTTTGCAGTGTTTGTCATACAATTATATTGATTTGACATATCATAAAAACGGAAAAAATTATTACACTATGTATTTTTATTTTTTTATTCTGAAAAATCCTCCAATCTCTATTTAAGGAGGACGTTCAAACATAGTTGATAGCACCTACACATAAAGTCTTCTATATTTGTTCATTTCAATCTCAAAAAAAAAAAAATCTTCTAAACCTGAAGTTAGAGTTTTGATTTATTGGGATGGCGAAATTATACATGACGAAAATACCGTTTATTATAATTGTCCTCCCAAACACAATGCTAAATATTCAATTAATGTCCGATATCATAAATTTCTTTCATCAATTTATAAAAGAATGGGTATAAACAGTACTGATTATAATCGGAAAATACCCTACTTCATTTAATCACAAGGACAAATAAATTTTGGAGAGTGGATTATCTATAATGACGAATCGTTGACCGACTTTTTGAGGGCTCCAAATGACTACATAGATCAAATCAAGTTAACAATACTTGAAATCTATGTTAGGAAGGAGCCTAAGCCTAGTCAACAACGTTCTCCTTTATCGGTCGATGTCCATCCCCGATTAAAAAATCGTAATAGCGTTGATGGATTTCCGATAACTCAATCTACTGATTTTTCTAACATGACTCATTATCAAAATATTCTTACCGGTCGATATGATGTT